>VDFB02252616.1:167679819-167776861 GCA_007258455.2 Sequoia sempervirens
TACCTTGAATTCAGTTCTCGGGCATGTTGTAAAGGACAACAATGTATCATGAAATGATAGCTGAGAGAATGAATGCATGAATGAGGTGGAGTGGTAATATGGATGACATGCAAGATAAAGGAATGAATAATGTGATAGATGAAATAGAGGAGAAAAGTGGTTTTCTTTTAAAAAAGAAAACTTTATTATGGGTGGTCAACACAATACTTAAAGAGAAGTTGTAGGAAAAAATCCTACGCCTTTTGCTGCAGGAAGACCAGTCATAACAAAAAAATTTAGGAACTCTTCCTTTGATGTTGGCTTATGATATAACCACAGCCGGTGTCCATTAACTAACAATTTGAAATAGACTAGATCAATTGTGGCTAGCTATACTGAACCATTGTCAAACACATTCTCAACTTCATAGGGACTCAACTTCATAGGGACTGAGCCAGCAAGTTGTGATCTTACCTTGGTTTTCTTGATATCTGGAATCATATAGCAGAGCTCAATCACCAGCAGAGAATTGCTTGGTTTTGATGTGCTGATCGTGCCATGTCTTCTTTTGCTGTTGGACAGCTTCTATATGCTGCAGGACAACTTTTCTCATTTTGTCCAAGGCATTAAGCTGTAGGAGACGTTCCTTCTGTGCTTCAGAAATGTCTATATTGAGTTCAAGAGTTATCCTCAAAGTTTTATGTTCAAATTTAATGGGCAACATGGCAGTTTTCCCATAAAGCAGTTCAAAAAGTGTAAACCGAGTTGTTGTCTTCCATGCAGTTCTGTAGGCCCAGACTGCTTCAAGAAGTCTACTGCTCCAATCTTTCCTATGGAGCTACACTGTCTTTGTTAGGATTGCCCCAATTTCCCTATTTGTAACCTCCGCCTGACCATTAGCTTGAGGGTGATAGGGGTTGGATTTCCTATGCTTGATTTTATATTCATTCATTAGTGCAGTGATCAAATTGGACATGAACTGAGCTCCCTGATCAGTTACAAGCTCTCTGGGAACTCCAAATCTGGTAAAAATTTTCTCATACAGAAATTTAGCAACCTTATTATCATGAGTATGAGTCATTGCCTTTACTTCAACCCACTTTGTTACATAATCCATGCAAACTAGAATGTATGACTTGCCATTTGATGGTGGATCAATTGGTCTAACAAAATCCATTCCCCATTTATCAAAGGGGGTGACTATTACCTATGGATACAGTGGCATTTTATCTAACTTGGTTGGTCTTCCCATATGTTGGCATCTGTAACATTTCCTTGTATAAGCTACAGCATCCTTGTGTAATGTTGGCCAATAATATCCTATTGTAAGAACCTTCATTGATGTTCTCTTGGCTGCAAAATGTCCCCCACATGGTTCATCATAGCAAGCATGCAAGATATCATAAGTCTCATCTTCTCTTACACATCTTCGCATAACTTGATCAGGTCCTGTGTAAAACAGACAATTTGCAATTTATGAAAAGTTAAAACTTTTCTCAATTAACAATTTCTTTTCTTTTGGGGAGAAGTGAGCTGGTATTCTACTTGCTACTAGATAATTGGCAATGTCTGCATACCATGGAGTATGTGCAGCAATAAAAAATAGGGGTTCATTAGGGAACCTATCATTAATGACTTCTTGTTCAACATGAGAAGTTATTTGAAGCCTTGATAAAAAATCAGCCACAATATTAGCTCTTCCTGGTTTATCAATGATTGTAATGTCAAATTCTTGCAACAACAGGAGCCATCTTGCCAACCTACCAGAGATGGTAGGCTTGTTCATCAGATACCTGATTGTTGCATGGTCAGTGTGGACAAATATCTAATAACCTGTGATATAATTCCTAAATTTATTCAAAGCATACACTATTGCTAACAACTCCTTTTTTGTGATAGTGTAGTTTAGCTCAGGACTTTGAAGGTTTTTGCTGATAAAATAGATAGCATGCTCAATTGAATTTTCTTTTTGGGCTAATACTGCCCTCATGCCAAAATCAAAAGCATCTACATGTATGTGAAAATGAAGAGTCAATTTTGGACATTGAAGAACAGGGGCTTTAGTTAGCAAGTCCTTTAGCTATAGGAAAGATTTTTCACAGGCCTCTGTTAAATTGAATGTAGAATCCTTAGTTAATAAGGCATATAGTGGACTAGCAATTTTGCTGAAATCTTTTATAAACCTTCTATAATACCCTGCATGGCCAAGGAAGCTTCTAACATCCTTTTGTTTTGTAGGAGTTTGTAAATTCAGAATAACTTCAATTTTAGCAGAGTCAGCCTGAATTCCATCCTTGGAGAGATGATGGCCTAGAACAATACCTTCTTGCATCATCATAAAACACTTTTCACTGTTTAGAGATAAATTTTTCTCTCTACACCTTTCCAATACTTTTTCTAAATTCACCAGTGCTTCTTCAAATGTAACTCCATAGGTAGTGAAGTCATCCATATAAATTTCCATATAGTCATGAGATATATCAAGAAAAATACTAATTACTACTATCTGAAATATTGTTGGTGCATTGCATAGACCAAAAGGAAAGAATGAGTAAGCAAATGTTCCCCATAGACAGGTAAAAGTGGTCTTATCTTGATCTTCAGGGGCAATTTTTATCTGATTGTACCCACTGTAGCTATCCAAGAAGGAGAAATAGCTTTTACCAGACAATGAGTCTAGCACTTGGTCTACAAATGGCAGTCGAAAGTGATTTTTTTTAGTGGCATTGTTCAACTCTCTGTAATCTATACACACTCTTTATTTTCCACCTTTCTTAGGGACAATAACTAACAGAGAGACCCACTGACTGTCAGAGATTGGGTAGATAAAACCAACATCAAGCAACTTTTGAAGCTCATTCTTAACTATTTCTCTAAGTGCTAGATTTATTTTTCTTTGAGGCTGCCTAACTAGTAAACAGTCTTCTTTGATATAGATCCTATGAGTACAAATTTGAGGATCTATTCCTTTCATGTCCCCATATTCCCATACAAAAATTTTATGCTAATCTTGCAGCATTTTGAGTAGGATAGCCTGTTGAGATTGTGACAGTTTGCTATTGATATTCAAACAGTGACATGGAGACAATTCTATCTGCTTAGTGAGATCACTCATAGAATCTATAGGTGATGTTTGTACCTCTTATGGAAGCAAGTTATGAAAAATTGCAAGAAATTTAGGCAACAAACTCTCAGAATTCAGTTGCTACATGAAACATTGTAGATGACTGCTATTTGGATCAGATGAACCACTTGTATCAGAGTTAGACTGCAGAATTTGAAAAAGCAAGGCATCCTCATTCTGAAGTTGTGAGAATGGATCAGTTTGGAGCATCATTAATTGAACCAACGAATTGGCTTCTTTAGTTTCTTCCCCAACATCTGGCCAAACAGGTTGAGACAAATCTGGTTGAGGTCTAGCAGGTGGATACAAAGCCAATTTATTTGTGGACTGTCCATCTAAAATAGTCATATCTCCAGAATGACATCTTATAAAAGTATCAGCAGTTGCTAACCATGGTCTACCTAAGATAATAGGGTATCCTCCTAAAGTTTTCTTGGTAGATAATATTGTAAAATCAGCTAGATACTCCCAATATTCAAGAGTGACAATTACATCTTCCACCATTCCATTAGGTGTGACTGTGGAGCTATCAGCAAGCTGCAGGACTGTAGGTGTAGACCGACTGTTTAGGATGTTCAAATTTTCCATAGTATGCTTGGTCATTATATTAATGGCAGCACCAAGGTCAATCAAAATATTTTTTACAATTTGGCCATTTATATGTATTTGCACTATAGGACTTCCAGGGTCAGTGTACTTTAGAATGACTACATTTCCCAACATTATATCAACCAATTTCCCTAAGACATGAATTGTTTGGGGATCATTTTTCTTCCATCCAGGTTTCTTTAAACAAGCCTCTTTAATGGCTTTTCCATAAATTGGAACATCTTTAATGGCCTGAAATAAAAGAATTTGAATTTGCACATTCTTTAACTGATCCAGAATGTCAAAAGTGGGTTCTTCCATAGATTTACGTCAAGTACTTTGTAACCTCTGAGGAAAAAGTGGTTTGTCTTGACTTTACAAAATAGGCTCCTTAGAAATCGTATCAGTTATAGGCATATTCTTAGTAGGATCAGCAGGTGCAGTAGGTTCTTCAGGGGAAGAATCTGGTATCTTAGTAATTAGAGGCAATTGTGGAGTAGGAAGAGTGGTTCCAGACCTCAAATGGATATCAGTAATGTTTAAGGCATAAGTTGGATATTAGTTAGCTTTAGCAAAATACATGGGCTACTATGGCTGTTGCTATTGCTGTTGCTATTGCTTATTATTGGGATTTGGAAACAACTGAGCAGGTATAGGCGTTTGTTTAGGAGGGCCAGTATTTGTGGCAGTTGTTGCAGGAGGTGGTATGAAGGCCTAAGGTTATGGCTGTGAAAGTTGCAGGAACCCAGGGGACTGGTTTTTCCATTGCTGAGAACCTCCCCATTGAGGATTCTACTGCCACTTACCTTGGGGTGGGGTCCATTGTCCTTGTGACTACTGCCAACCTCTTTGAGGAGATTGCCATTGAGGGGTCTGATAGTTAGGCCAAGGTGGTTGAGATGTATTCCAAGGTGGTGGTGGTCTATATGTAGGTTGCCATTGGTTATTATAGCTAGAATAAGGATTACCAAAGTCAAAGCGTCTTGAGGCATACCTTATCTTTGAGCCCATGGTCTCCTTTGTGAAACGAAGAACATTTGATCATTATCACCAGGTTTCTACTAGCTTAAAGTCAGTAGGTAATTTCTTAGCTTCCAGATTAGCCACCATCTTGCATCTGCAGTCACGTTTCTTTTGTCTGCAATGTGGACAGAACTCGGCCAAGATTGCTTCAACTTCTTGATGTTTCTTCCGAACTTGCATAGTGTCTAGTTGTGTAGCCATATTGTTAATGATATCCTGCGTAAAATCAAACAACAAATTTATAATCTCCATCTGAGAAACTCCAATGGAAGAAGACTTTTCCACTGTAGCATGATGACCTCTACCCTTCTTCACATTTGCTCAGGAGTAATTGAGACATATCTTCATGAGATCATCCCGAGATGCTTGAGTAATATCATCGCCTCCCATCAGGTCCAAGGCATCTATGTAGGTATCATTGATTCCTCTTAGAAAAGTAATTTCTGAGATTCTTCATTAAGAGTATGGTCTGAATTCTTCTTCAGAGAAAACAAGAATTTTGATATATAATCCTCTAGACTTTCATCTTCCTTCTATTGAATTCAAAATATGTCATCACCTTTACTACCACTCTTACAGTATTCCTTGTATTTTTCAAGAAATTTTGTTTGCATGACTGGCCAACTATCGACAACACCCCTTCCCATAATCATGAACCACCTGAGAGCTCCCTCCTTCAAGGTAGCAGGAAACAATTTCAGTTTGTGAGCATCTAAAGTGTAGTCATAACTATGACAGAGGATATCAAACTCGAACAAGAAGGTCTCTGGGTCTTCTGTGACTAAGCCATAGAACTTGGGAAGTAATGATGAATAAATATTCTTAAGGTTGTCATTGTTTTGCTAAGGAGTAATGGGAATTCAAAAGTAGGAGGTCAATTCGGTGGATTACATGCCATGTTCACCTGACCAAGTATAGGAGCAAATGGATTTTCTTCAGGTTCTTCATCAAATGGGCTGAATATCAAGTCAGCACACAGATCTTCAGCAAATGGGTCAGTATCTAAGTTTCCTTCGTCCTCAAATGGGCTATAAGCTGGTTCAATTTTCTTGGCAATGAATGGTAGGTTGGGGAGAAATCTTCCCTGAGCATCTCTCCTTCTATGAATACAATGAAAATGAATGGTATTTAAAATATTTTGAAAAACTGACTAAACTACTGCTAAAAATAACTATAGCAGGTTCTTAGATTGACACCATCCCTGGCAACAGCGCCAAAAATGGTCACGCCCACAAAAGGATATAAAAATCACAACATAACTAAACCTAGGAATTGGACATTTCAATAGGGGACTGACATCTTCTCATGGTCGTTCATTTACTTTTTCAAACCAGGGGTTGTAAACTTGAAATGGAGTAGCACGGTATGTGCACTAAGAACTAGTTTTCAGTCATCATCTATAGAAAACAAATGCTTAAAAGAAATGCAACACAAAGATTTTTAACTCAGACATGATTAAGCTAAAATAGAAATCATAGCAGCTATTATTAAAGGACAAACTATGAACTGGCCTTATGCTGTAGGAACAGACACAGGGATGGATTCTCGATGCTGCAGGAACAATACAAGGCTTAGTTTGCATTGAAATCTACAGAAATAGATTCTAACTAGTAATCAACATTAAATGAATGGTTAACTACAACAACTTGCTACATAATACTTACTAAGTGGGCCCCCTTAGCAAGCATCAACTAGATTACACAAGAAGTTGACTCAAAGCTTCATCAAATTTTATTCATACTCAGAACCAAGATACATTGATTACTATGTTTGGAAATAAAACTAACATAGAACTCTATTGCTTCTTCAACTTTATTTTAACACACACTGTTTCATCATCCTCGTTACAATTATTTAAATGAAAAAAGACAACTAACTAACTAACAAAGGAAGTCGTGATCATAGATACATTTTGAATCCGTGGAACAGATATTCATAAATGAAAGTCTATCTATTTGACGCGACCTAGAGAGAATATAGCATTACATGCTCCCTAGATCAAAGGACCGTTTAAGCTCCTTCCCAAAGATTCGGTCAAAGAGTTATTACTAGAACAACTTCTTCAATAGAGTCAAAATTCTTTGTGCTTGATCAGCTCTAGCTCCCTCCAACAACCTACAATAAGTGACAGAGGCGAAGGAAAGCATACACACAAGTGACACGACATCCATTCATTAATCACACATTAATCCTATTCCATTATCCAAAATCATAAGCATACATCAGCCATGCGGGAGGTCAAAAAGGTAATTAATGAAGTTGTCAAGCTACAAGAATATGGAATTCGTTGCTACAGGATACCACCCAAAAAGTCTTTAATCAACAAGTTTAAACAACTATTAATAAGAAAAGTAAGAGTATCAAAAATTTCAAACTATGAGCATATATAAGGCTCATTAGTATGTATGTGTACATACATACATACATACATACATACATACATATATGTATGTATTTGAACATACATACATACATGTATATATGTATGCATGTATTGAAAGCAACGACAAGCATCCTCTGCACATTCCTCTAATATCCCAAATCTCAGGTAGGCACTTATAGTTATTTTCATTTATGCAGTGTCTTCTAACTTTATACATTCTAGCATTTGTTTATATTTTTCTACTTTGCATTGCACATACAGCAGGATACCATACATGTATTTGTCATTTTACATTATGTGTCTCTTGTTCATTCAGCAAATCGATGTATATGTGTGTATCCTTTGACTATCCTTTCAAAATGCAAACAATGGTACTGGTTAATCATTTTCTTCTGCATCTTTCACAACCCATTAAGTGTTTATTCGATGATGTCAAAATTATTACTGCTTGTTTATGAAATAATTCATTCCTCTTACACTCCTTTACACCATGTGTTATATATATGTATGTATGTATCTATGTGTGTATGCACATACATACATACATACATTTATATATATATATATATATATATATATATATATATATATATATATATATATATATATATATATATATATATATATATCTATATATGTATGTATGTATGTATGTGCATGTATGCACATACATAAATGCATACATACATACATATATGTATGTGTGTATGTATGTATATACATATATACATATATGTATGTATGTATGCATGTATGTATGTGTGTGTGTATGTATGTATGTGCATATATACATGTATGTATGTATGTATGTATGCACATACATACATATATACATGTGTGTGTGTGTGCAGCTACAAAGAGAGTGCGCGGTAAAATGAGTGAACAAAATGGGATAGCCACAAAAAAATATTAGTCATATGCATCAATCGGACCCCAAATGAAGATTAATTGGGGTGTAATGTGTTTGGTGTCCAGTGCTTTAGTAAGGAGATTAATATGTAGGAGTGATTTTTAATGGGCACCAAAATGATTCTATAAGGTGCTAACGTGAATTAGACCCATTGACTTTTGAGCAGATTTGAATTATAAAAGATTTTTAATTAGATATTAAAAGTGACACATTTAGGTGTTTTTTTTGCTTTGCAATGTATATTACTGATTTTCTGCAATTTATATGTATGTATATGTTTATATGAATACATGCATATATGCTTATGTTTCTATGAATGTTTGCATGTATGCTTGTGTTTGTATGACTCTATGTATGCATGCAAACCTGCAAAAAATCATAGATATATAAGGATTCCCAAATGAACATCGAATCCAAATATAGTGCAAAATTCAGTCATATCATCTCTAAAAACCTACGTAAGTGGCAGCTACAAATTCAAATGCTATAACAAATTCATATTTCAAACACAACAATCAAATTGAATGCATTCAATTGTCAGATTCAAATTTCTAAATAAGAGGGATAGTAGCCAGTGGCATTTACAAATTTTATCCTCTACTACTATATTCACAATTGAACTTGATTAATTATGTGTTGTTGTACATGCATTATTTCAAAGGTCATATGATGTTTGTATGTTACTACCCTTGGTTGTGACTACCCGTGGTTGTAAATCTTTTCTTGTAGGCATGGGAGAACAAGGAGAGGTGGTGCAACAATGTTCATGGTGGGTAGTTTGGTAATTGTGTTTGTCAACACACCAAATAATTAACGATTTTTTGTTCAAATTGTTCTAAGTTTCAATTATTGTTCTATATTTTTTACTAACTAGTATATATTTTTATTTATTTCAATAACTATTGTCCATGTTTGTTTGTTGTATTATATTTGTTTGTTGTGGCAGGCATGTCAAATGGCTAAGAGGTTGTGAAGAGTATGTCAAATTGTAAGATTACATTTTAGGTAAAGTCTTTCAAGACTTTACTTTGGCTGTGATCTGATAGACATTGTGTTCATTTATAATGTTCATTTTTATTATTCATTGTAAAATTACATTTACAATTTACAATTAAATTGATTTCCAAGTGTGTGTTCAAACATTTATAATTTCAAATAGATTAATTTATGGATATGTTGCATATAGATGTATAGTTATATGTATGTATATACATACATACATACATACATACATACATACATACACACACACATATATATATATGCATGTATACACAACTAGGGAGGTTGTAAAGAGCAAGTCAATTTGCATGATGACATTTCAGGTCAATTCTTTCAAGAGTTTACTTTGGCTATGACCTGGTAGACATTGTGTTCATTTATGATGTTCTTTTTCCTTATGATGTTCTTTCATGAACCTGAACAATGGGATTTGATTTATGGTGGGATTTACTTATTCATTGTAAACTTACAATTTAGAATTAGATTGATTTCCACTTACACTTATAGTTACAATTTATGGATATGCTACATATAGATGTATAGTTATATATATATCTATGCAACAAACAAACACATATGTGAAGTTAGAATTTTCAAAATAAATTGATGTGAGAAAATACATAGAAACTTATTGAATTATTAAGTTAGAATTTTCAAAAAGTGTGATGTAAGGAAAAATAAAAAGTTTGAATTATAATGTTTTCAACTTTTACCAAATGCATTATTTAGAAAACATAGAACTTGAATAGACTAGTGAGTCATATTTTTAAATCACATCAATGATAGATGAATAAAACAAACACAAAACTGATTTTGAATCACAAAAGTATAGATCATTAACTTAGAAGAAAAGGAGTCTTCATATATACAAAAAACACATTGGAACACATCGAATTAGATAATTTGAGAATAGACTACCATTTAGTTCTACAAAATTAGACACTAGTATCCTTTGGCTGTCCTATACAACAAACTAGTATCATTTGGCTGTCCAATACAATAGACTAGCATTCAGTTTTACAAAAAATACTCTAGCACACTTCAAGGTCAAAAAGTTGACAACAAAAAATCCTAATCAGACATCCACAGATCTGATTATGAAGTGGTGTGTCCTTGGGGGTCAACTGACTCCACGTCAACTGGAGAAGATGTTAAGGATTGCGGATTGTTCTATATGGCACTTGCTATACAAGCAAGCAATGCATGATTTTCCTCTAGAGTTAGCTGTAACTATGGAGAGCAGCCTTCAAAAGACCCATTTTGTAGGCTGCTAAGTGCTGCAAAGGCTGGAGACAAAATGTTAATCATGTCCCTTAAAATTGGATGTTGACTTAGAAGAGGAGTTGTAGGAGTACTCTTACTTCTGTTTCTTTCTGCTCTTTCTGCCTGCTTTAGGTTTTCCTTCAACTGTCTAGCAATATTTTATTGCTCCCTTTGAAGCTCCTTTTCATTTCGCTACCTTAGTTTCTCCTCTCCAATTTTTTTTTTGTTGCAGCATGCTCCAATCTGTTTGCCTCCCTCTATGCAAGGATTGCTTCTCTTTCTGCCTTCCTTTAAGCCATTTGCTCCATTTTCCTTTGCTGCAATTCTTGGTTTCTTTGCTTTTGTGCCTCTTGTTCATTCAGCAAATTGAATAAATCATCTGATGTCAAAATTTGAGACTACCTACTAAAGCGCAAGACCCCATTGCGACCTCTGTTAGATGATTGGCACACTCATTGCATTGGGAATTGCAAAAAAGTGCTTTTGTTTCCTGCTGGTTGCTGATCATTGACTTGTGTGCATGGCACATAGTCAGCCTCTTCATCACTTGATTCATTACCATCAAGTCCATCCTCTTCATCTTTTTTAGCCTCTCAATTTCTCCCAGTTGTGAAGTAATGGATGACATCTTCAGGATCAACATTTGGTGGTGATGGCATGGATAACCCTTCATCCACTTGAGTGAAATTGAGATGCACCCCTAGGTTCAAAGCTACATCTTGAAATTCAGATGGAAGATTCAGACTCTTCATTTTTAGCTGCCTAATTACATGATCGAACTACTCATTCTTGTTGAATTTCTATTGTCTCAATGTTTTATGGATTTGGGGGAATGTTTGCAGAAAAGGTTTCCACAAACTGTCCAATCTATTCCTCATTCCAACCTGCTATCCTCAAACAAGTCTCCACTGCCATGAACTGTGCCTCTTCATCAGCTATATCACCCTCAGTTTTTACTCCCATTGTCGTTCCTTCCTCTTCAACCAGGAAAGCTTGGCTTGGCCCCATATCCAAGTCAAGTGCATGTCGATCTAATGGCCAAATTCCTGCTTTTCTAAAACCACTTGCAATGTTATTAGGAGTCAAAGCTTGTGTAAAAGCTTTGCTAGCAAGTGTTGCCAACTCTTCCCTTCCAATGTCAAGTTGACGATTTTTAGAGAGCCATATAGTCTTTTGCTGTTTGAATAGTTCTTAAATAGTGAGAACACACTGACATCAAGGGGCTGCAATTTGTGGCTGCAATGTGCTAGAATTGTGAGAAAATCTATTCCCATAGTTTTTGCTTTTTCAACCATTTTGAATGCCACATGGCTGCCACGACCGTCAAAGATTAGAAGATTTTTGTTGGTTGGAGACACACCTCCTGGGACATTTTTTACGAAGTGTTTTAACCATTCCACAAATAATTCCTTGGTCATCCAAGCATGCTCTTGGATTGCCATGCATGCCCTTGGCTCACAATTAACAATATACTTTCTAATGTTCCTTTTGGACTTGAACAAATAGTAACCAGGTATAGCTTGACCTGCTACACTAACACAATCTAGAACACTGATCCATTCTCTATTTTTAGCAATTAATTATGGAACACATTTCATCCTTGTTTTTGCAATAACTCTCATTGCACAATTTCTGCCAGCTTGCACACTTGTTTCATTACAGTTCCATATGTTGTTGGGCCCATAATTATTTTTGTTGTACAAATCCTCCAAGTTATCATAGAATGAAGAAACTATTTCGGGCGGTCGCAACATTATAGCTCGATCTGTGTCCACTCCTTCAGGTGTTCAAATTGTCAGATCATCATGGCTTTGATAAAATCCAACCCACCATGACCTCCCTAGTATCCTATTTGTGAATGGGTTAGGCCTCACTCCAACCATGTGGGCCATCGTTGACTTAAGTTGTGACACTTGAAGGCCATGGCCAATATTAGCCATATCTTTACACCATTGCAGAATTTCAGCTTCTTCTTCGTCAGTCAGGATTGTTGGTGGCCCCCTTTTTTTGTGGATGTCACACCATTGAGCCATGACCGCAAACTGCTAGGCGAGATTCCCCATTTCATTGTTGAACCTCTGATTGACATTCAATGGTCCTCAACATCTGCAATGGCTTTTTCCATGTCATGCATAGACCAACTTTTCATGCACCGATCTGGAGTTGTCACTTGGTCAGTAGATGGCGGTTCAATTTCTACGTCAGTATTATGAACAGTAGGTTCAAAACCATCATTTTCATTGGTCTGTTCTGAATTTTCAGAAATAACTTCCTCATCCATGTTCACTGTTGGCTCTTCATCAACATCTGGAACATTGAATGTCACTCCACGAGGTACTCTATTCAAGCGCCTCCCACCTGATCTTTTCCTCTTCTGCCTTGGTGCCATGATTGTCAATGATCTTGTACATTGTAAGTGATCAAGTGTCAGAAAAACAATGTATAAATATTGCAAAACACAAATATAAGTACAAAGCACAGGTATAAACTTTGCAAAATAGAAAATAGATCTATTTTATCATTCAAATCTGCTCAAAATTCAATGGGTCTAATTCAGGTTAGCACCTTATAAAATCATTTAGGTGCCCATTAAAAATCACTCCTACATATTAATCTCCTTACTAAAGCACCGAACACCAAACACATTACACCCCAATTAGGGTTCGATTAAAGCATATGACTAATAGTTTTTTTGTTGGGTATCCAATTCTTTTGCATCATTCAATTTGGGTTTACATATATATATATATATGTAGATATAGATGTATTTATATGTATTTGTATAAATATATGTATACATGTATCCGTGGATACATATAATTACATAGTTACATGTATGCATATATCTGTACATATACATATATATCTATATATACATAGATATATGTATGTATATACATCAATGTTCAAAGCACATTGTATAGACTTGGGTTTTCAAAAAAGAGCACAAGAAATTAACCAAGGGTTTCATAATAATAATTCCTCACTCGCACGAATACAGAAGTGCATTTTCAAATAGATGCAGAATATTCTAGGCAAGGGTTTCATGAGATTAATTCATTAAGCACACGAATTTGGAAAAAACCATGCAAGGGTTTTGACAAATACATATTTATTTTTAATGGGTTTGTCGATTTATGCCCAAAGTGACATGGGTTTTTTATAGACATGTGTTCAAACCTATGAAATTCCTAATCATTTCTGGAGACAAAATCATGAGACAATCGACTTTACTAGGTCATATTTAATCATTTAAGCACAAAAGAAAACCAAATTCACATTTTTTTAGGGTATGTATATATGTATGTATGTATGTATGTATGTATGCATGTGCATACATATATATGTATGTATGTATGCAGCTGCATACATACATACATACATACATACATACATAAATTCAATGTGGGAGGAGTGTAAGAGGAATGATTTATTTCATAAACAAGCAGTAATAATTTTTCAATTATCGAATAAATCCTTCATTGGTCGTGAAAGATGCAGAAGAAAATGATTAACCAGTACCATTGTTTGTATTTTAAAAGGATAGGAAAATGATAGGCATATACATCGATTTGCTAAATGAACAAGAGACATAATGTAAAATGACAAATATATGTATGCTAGCCTGTTGTATGTGCAATGGGAAGTAGAAAAATATAAACAAATGCTAGGCTATTGTATTGGACAGCCAAATGAAACGTATTTAAACAGAGTAATAGACATATATGTGTGTTTGTCTATGTATATACGTACATATATACATTTTTATATGTATTTGTATATATGTGTATATGTTTTTAAATACATAATACACATATTAAGTGCATGTGTATATATATATACACACACATATACATATTAAACCCTAATAAATGACCAACCCTGACAAATGACCAAAAATAAACAAATATAAATAGGTAACACATATAAGAAAAAATAAATGACAAATATAAACCTTGATATAAACACTGAAGTAAATGACAAATGAGAAAAAACACACAAATATAAATATAGGTACCATTGTTTGCATTTTCAATGGATAGGCAAAGGATATACACATATACATCGATTTGTTGAATGAACAAGAGACGCTTAATGTAAAATGACAAATATATGTATGATAGCCTACTGTATGTGCAATGCAAAGTAGAAAATTTTTAACAAATGCTAGAAAGTATAAAGTAAGAAGACACTGCATAAATGAAAATAACTATAAGTACCTACCTGAGACTTGGGATATCAGAGGAATGTGCAGAGGAATGTGCAAAAAATCTTTGTCATTGCTTTCAACTTTGCAAAGAATAACATGCAATTATGAATGTCATTGGCTACTTTTCCCCTCTTATTTAGGAATTCGAATCTAACAATTGAATGCATTCAATTTGGTTGTTGTGTTTGAAATTTGAATTTGTTTAAGCATTTGAATTTGAAGCTGCAAGTTACGTAGGTTTTTAAAGATGATATGACTGAATTCTACATTACATTTGGATTTGATGTTTATTTGGGGAGCCTTACACCTATATTTAATTGTACAGGTACCTACAAAAAATGAAATAAATACATATAGCTGCCAAAGAGTGTGTGAAAGACTGTGCATTTCAAATCAGACATAGTTAAAAGGAGATTGTGATTATGTCATATAAAGCACCATTAGCTGTGCATGTATATTTGTAAATATAAAATGTAGTGAGGGACAAACATTTGCAAGTGGGGGTAATTGTAACAGTAAATGATTTAAATGAAATTGTAAATGAGCCTTTTTATGTGCAAGTTGACTTCTTTTATAAATACAAAGGCATGTTTAGCTGTGTACTATGATTGGTGAGTGACTCATTCTGTTATGAGCAGCTAATGATGTTGTTGTAATTTTCTATTTGTTCATAAAAAGCTTTTTAGTGGATCAAAGTCTAAATTTTTTTTGGGGGGTGGAGTGAGCATGGAGGTGGCGGTTATTCAATGGGTGGTAGCTACTGGGTCTTCTCCCCTATATGCATTTTTTTTTTCGTTTTATCAATTTCATACAGCTTAGAATTGAATTATTGCGGCATCTTTATGATCTATTCGTAGGTTAAGAGATGTGCTTTTTCAAAAGACGCCTACGGTAAAGTGAACATCTTATCAAGTGGACTCCCACATGATTTTAATTATTGTTATTTGCATGTTGTACAACACGATTGTGACTGTGCATCTGTAAAACACCTCAAGTCATTCATCTTTTTGTAAAAAAGGGTCTGCGTTTCTTCTACGCACAGACCATATCCACTCACATTATTCTGCGTTTCTGCTTTTCTCACGAATAAACCAGAAAGTGGGTCACTTCTGCCTTTCTTCCGCGCGCTTCAGAGCAAACCCATCACTTTCATCTGTATATTAGTCCCTCTCCCCTACCATTTCATATGTTTTATTTCCGCATTCAGTTCAATTGGATTCCATGGCATCTACTTCTACCAATGATAGTCAGTAACAGATTGAGGTTTCAAATGCTTTTGAAGAAATTGCGCCACCATCTGCATCTACTTTCGCTACATTCTCAGCACCATTACAAGAGCTACCATTCGGTATATTTATTAATCATCGTGGACCAAATGTCAAAGACACGCTGGCCAGAGCTATCTACAACGCGCTCCATGCCATGGGTCTCAGGGTTTTTCTTGATTCCGAGGAGCTTCAGTTTGGAGACTTCTTGCCCGCAGCACTGGAAGAAGCAATGTGCAGTGCTTCCCTTCATGTAGCAATTTTCTCTCCCGGCTATGCATAATCACCATGGTGTCTTGCTGAGCTATCTTTTATGCTCAAATGTGGAACACCTATTATTCCTGTCTTCTACCATGTTCAACCTACCGATCTATGATAGGTGGCTCAAGGAAAAGGAATATATGTGAATGCTTTCTCAGAGCATGCAAAAAAGCTTAGATACAGTTCAGAAAAGCTCCAGGAGTGGAAGGAAGCACTCCACAATGTCTCATTTTGTGTGGGCGAAATCATTGATAACAAAGGGTAAGCAACAGATAATTTGTCTCCTTTTCTCTTAATATAAGATTTCATTTGATGTGTGTTGGGGTGTAATTTCTCCCATGTGGTCAAACTTCCAGACCTCTGACCTCTGACCTTCCAAACTCTTCTGCCACCGTCCATTCTAGAGAGTTCTCACAATTTGCATATGATTTAACTGTTCCATATTCCAGAAAGTTCAAAGCCCTCTATAAATAGAGGCAAATGTATTGTGGCTAATCACTCTTTCAGCAAGGTCCAGCTCCGTAGAGCTGTTATAGGATATAATTTATGTAATGTTTTCTGATTATTCAATATAATCTGTGGTTGCCATTTTATTATGTTTCTATTATGCTTTCTGTCTCTGTTCTGCTCCTCCCCTATTTCATTTTCTTCATGTGGTATCAGAGTAGATCGATCCAGGGAGACTGCAGGAGTTGAGGAGATTTGAAGATCTCAAAAGTCAAAAACGCAGCTAAAAAGTGTTGTCAGTGAAAGTGGTGGAGTGTTGGAGCTGATCATGTATGATGAGTTTATGAATTTGTAAGATCCCTATTGATGATGAATGAAATATAAGTCTATGGCATTTTATGAGTTTATTATTCTGTGTTGTGTATTGATCCATATCCATCCACCCCTATCAAAGTGGTAAAGTTCTAGAATGTTATTGATAAGGATAAGGATTGAGATAAGATAATGTAGAAAATATTAAATGATTGTTATGTCGGCCTAAGTTCTAGAATGCACTAAGACCTCTATAAATAGAGGCAGTTGTAAGCTTTTTTTATTCAGGCAATACAATTAAAGTTTTATATATTCTTTGCCTCAATTTGTGTTTATATTTATTTACCTCTGCCCACCTCCTTCATGTGGTATAAGAGCCCAGAAAGATCTGAGGGAGTCTTCCAGTTTGAAGATTGTAGGCCATTTCTTTTAAGAGGAAGTCAAGTTATTGAAGAAAAGGTGCTTACTACTAGACTAAGGATGTTGCAGATCTAAGAGAACAGTAAATTGCAAATTGTGAAATAAAGGATGCTGAAAGGAGATCAAATCGCTACTAGATTGCAGCCAATGAAATAAAAAAGAGGTCCAGATCTAAAGCAAGAAGCATAGGAGCTAAAGGTAATATCCAAGCTTTATTGTTGTTTTTATTCACAGGTTTAAGCTGAATATTGCTGACTGTAAGTGATTAGAAGGCCGTAGCCATTGAAAGCAGAAAGTTTGCAGAAGGGTATTCCTAGTCATGAGAAGTGAAAATGAAGTAGCTGATGTTAGAAGGAAGAGGTGAAGTTTGATGTGCAAGAAGCCAGTGTCCGTCATCCACAAAAAGGCTGCAGCCGCCATCAAGGAAGTTGCTGAAGTCAAAGTCAAAGTTTTAGTCTCAGATCTGAAGATTGTCGGTGCTAAACAAATTAGAGTGATCCTGTCACCATTTGCGACAAACATTGAAAGGAAAAGGAGGAGATCTTGTCACCATTTGTGACAGATGTCAAGAGTCTATTAGGATCCCCGAGCACCCGCAGAGTGACTCTATGGGAGTTGTTGATAAAACAAGTGAATCACACCTGAACCTACGATGGACTAGTAACCAAGAGGGCCAGAGCTCGTGGTTAGAGCATCCCAATTGCAACATGGGATTTCCTAGGTTCGATCGCTAGTTCTCAAAAATTTTAGATGCCACAGCATCAGTGAAAGTGACAGAGAATGTAATGAAATTCATGGTAGAAATTAGGGGGAGTGTTGGCGTGTAATTTCTCCCACGTGGTCAAACTTCCAGACCTCTAACCTCTGACCTTCTAGACTCTTCCGCCATCGTCCATTCTAGAGAGTTCTCACAATTTGCATATGATTTAACTGTTCCATATTCCAGAAAGTTCTAAGCCCTCTATAAATAGAGGCAAATGTATTGTGGCTAATCACTCTTTCAGCAGGGTCTAGCTCCCCAGAGCTGTTATAGGATATAATTTATGTAATGTTTTCTAATTATTCAATATAATTTGTGGTTGCCATTTTATTATGTTTTTGCTCTGCTTTCTGTCTCTGTTCTGCTCCTCCCCTGTTTCATTTTCTTCAGTGTGGTCGAAATTATTGATATCATACATTTCTTTCATGCAATATTTTTTCATTTCTGTAAAAAATTTACTTCGATATGAATATCAGTGTTTAGTAAGGCCGTTTCTATCATTTTAAAATATATTTCACATATGTCCAGTGAGGAGCATACAGTGTTGAAGAATATTGTGAATCGTGCATCTAAATTAATGAAAATAGTGCCACTAGAGGTAGCAAAACATGTTGTGGGTCTTGAAGAAGTTGTAGCAGAATTTGAACTGATTCTCAGTGAATCTGCAAATGCTCATTCTAATGTCCACATTGTTGGAATCTGGGGAATGAGTGGATCTGGAAAAACAACTCTTGCAAAAGAGTTATATAATCAGAAATGTTCATCTATAATAAAATCTAGTTTTCTTTTTGATATCAGAGATGCTGCAATTGAAAGAAAGTTGCATGAGAAACAGATGAAACTACTTCAAGACCAGGGTTTTACAGATATAAAAATTGACAGAATTGATCAAGGTAAAAGCATTCTCACTAACTATCTGAGAAATGTTCATGTACTCATCATTTTGGATGATATAAATCATGTGGATCAATTAGATGCTTTACTCCCTTCAAAGGATATTTTTGGAAGGGGGAGTTTGATCATTGTCACAACACAAGAAAGGGAAGTGCTTACTTGTTGGGGCATCTCCCCTATTTATAAAATGAAAACAATGAACCCATTCTATGCTAAGCAACATTTTTGTTGGCATGCATTTTTACAATCCTTTCCACTGCTGGGATTTGAGGAACTTGTTGAAATGTTTGTAAATGTTTGCAATGGATTACCTTTGTCTTTAAAGGTACTTGGAAGTCAGCTTTATGGTTGCTCTAACAAACATTTATGGGATGATGTATTCAAAAAGATCTCTAGAATATTGCCCACTGATATCAAAAATAGGTTGAGAGTGAGCTATGATGCTTTAGATGAAGAAGAGAAACAAATGTTCTTAGATGTAGCTTGTTTCTTTATTGGCGAATACAAGACAATTGCCATCGCAGTATGGGACGGATCGGGGTGGAGTGGTCTGTACGGCCTGGAGAGGCTGCTAAATAAATGTCTAGTTGACTTAGAAGACAACCATGGCATAAGAATGCATGACCAACTAAGAGATTTAGCAAGGGAAATTGCAAAAACTCAGCTGCCCTGCCGTGTATTGTCTCCAGATCAGCTTACGGGTATTCAGAAACAAACAGAGGTCTGGTTAAAGTGTTTTTTTTTAGTGCCATCATAAATCATGCCGTTGAAATCATTTTGTTTGTCTCTTTATCCATTTGTATGTTTATCTCCTTTCATTTCAACTATGTTGCTTTTGCTACTCTCTATCCAGGTTAGAGGAATGAGGCTGATTGGAGAAATGAGTGGCGTGACTCCAAAATTTCTTTCAGGGCTTCATGGACTAAAAGTTTGTGTGTTAGGAGAAAACTATGGAAAGAATTTACATATTGTCAAATTTTCAAGAGAGTTGGCTTGGCTTGGGTGTCGTAGAATTGCAAACAGATATCTTCCATCATGGCTATCATTTAAAAATTTAAGAGTTTTAGAAGTTTATAACTGCCAGAACATTGTACGCTTGTGGAAGGATGGAGCGGAAGTGAGCATATGTTCTCTAAAGCTCCTTGCAATATTTAATTCTAATTAAATATAACTGTTTATATCTTCCTCTATAGCTAAATAAAATGTTGGCTGCAGGCTCCGTTGGAGTTAAGAGTGTTGATGATTGCTGGTTGCCCTAATTTGGCGAAAATTCCAAAGTCCATAGCGAATCTCAAGAATTTGAAAGAGATTTCCCTGTCTGGTTGCAAAGTGGAGAATCTGCCAAATCAAATTTGCCGTCTTCAATCACTGGAGCACCTGCAGCTAAGAAGCTGTGATATGCTATCACCACTGCCTAACTCTTTTGGTCATTTGACAAACCTGCAGCGTTTAGATTTGAGTTGGTCCTCTCAATTGAAAATGTTGCCCGATACTTTTAAGCAGCTGAAGCTTCTGCAATAGCTCAATTTAAAGGGTTGTAAGATGCTCACCTTAAAGTCAGCCATCCTAGAAAACATGACAAAGCTCGAGTATTTGAATCTTGAATGGTGCGAGCAATTGCAAGAGTTGCCTAGTCACATCATAAATCAGGCTTCCTTGAGTGAGCTCTATTTAGAAGGTAGCTGGATATCTAAACTCCCAATTAACATCGGTCAACTCAGCAAGTTGAAAGTGTTGGAGATATTTCCAGATGGAACGGATTTTTGTATGAAGTCTTTACCGGACTCTCTGTGGAGCCTCAATCTTTTAGAGAGATTTTGTTTAGCGAATTTAGAAGTGGAATCTTTACCAAAATCATTGAAGCAATTTTTCAATCTTCAAAACCTGAAAATAATCGGTTGCCCGATCAGAGAGTTGGATTTGGGAAAGGGTCCATCTACTTCATCGTTGTGCAACCTAAAGGAACTACATGTAGGGTACACATTGGTGTCAAAGATTTCATTTCTCAAGACTGCTGCCTCGGCCTTAAAAGTCTCTCCATCTGGTGTAATAATTATTTAACGGAGGTAGACGATCTGCCAACAACACTGGAGGATCTGGATGTGCGGAGGTGTAAATCACTAAGAACTATCAGTGGTATTGGTGGCCTAGTAAACCTTAGACAGCTGAGGTTAGAAAATTATCCACAGTTGAACGCGCTTCCAAGTTTAAGTAAATTAGCTTCTCTGGAAGTATTTGAACTGATCGGTGGCAACAAAGTTCATCGGATACAAGATTTACAACACTGCACATCTTTAGGGGAGCTAAATTGTACATCTTGGGAGCTGCTGCACATGGAAAGTTTGGAGCACCTGGAAAGATTGAGCAGGCTGGAACTCGTAGCAATAAAGAGATTAGCTGTTGAGCCTTCCATTCGAACGATTCAGGTAATAACTGTTTCCAGATATATAATTTTAATTTTTTAACCTCATCACCATTGTTTGCTTTCTGTTTTGGGCAGAGATGGCCAAAAGAAATAATAATATGTACAAAGGCAGTACCTGGTACGGGATCACTTTTGAATTCTTCAACCTTTCCGAATCCCTTTTACCTCCGCTCCTTTGCTAACAAGAAAATCTGCCACATGTATACCGGTCCTCCACTGGTAAGGTTGTCGCAGAAGTATCCCTCCAATGCCAAATACCAGTGTCGCAGAAGTATCCCTCCAATGCCAATGCCATGATGCTATGCTTGCTTATTGATAGTGGTGGATCTCACATCCACAAGACATTCAAACTCATATACAAAATATGAAACACTGAAAAAGACACAGAAATTTAATTCATAACTGTGCTGCTGCACCTCATTCTATTGCTTCCTCTATTGCTTGTACAGAAATGGTTTACATCTTCCTCTTATATAAAGAATATAGAAATATAGGAATGACCCTAGAAACTACTTAATAAAAACATCTAGAAAATTATTATAGTCGGCCGATCTTACAACACAAATAAAATATTCATCATAAGAAGATTCTATAATATAGTAGAAATTACCTATTTCCAACACTCCCCCCTAATTTCTACTATCAACTAATTACATCAATAATTACAATACTACATCACATAGATTATTCTAGAAAAATCTAGTATCGAGGTTTTCCTTCCTTAATTTCGACCACGAATGCTGCGGCATTCCCCAATCTCTTTTGCCATTGACAGTTGTCTTTTTTCTCTTATTTGCCTTATGGTTGCAACCAAGTCTTCAGAATTTCTCGAATCCTTTTCTTTTCCATCTTGATGATCTTTATGCCTTAACTATGCCTTTATCCTTGTCCAACTGCTGCGGCAGTCCTTGAACTATTTAACTCTTCAAATCTTGAATTTGGAACTTCCTAGAATCTTGCTTTCTATAGATGTCTTGCCTTGCCATGATTACTATCATCTTCAAACTTATTATCTATTATGCCTTTCTAAAAACCTTGCTTGATTGCCATCAACTTTCACTTGCGAACTTTTATATTTAAACAAATTCTTGATCATACCTATTATTTTTTGCCAACTCGATCTGTAAACCCATCCACAATCCATTTTCATACTTCCTGTATTTGTCTTCTCTCTTTGCCAACACATCTTCTCTGAATGATTTCTCAAACCACATATTCTGCATGGATGTAGATCCCAACATGTATCCTTTGCATGACCTTTCCTGTTACAATGACAACATTGCACACATTTCTTTTCTTTAACAAATTTGGTTACACTTGTATTATTTCCTTTACCTGTGACATATTCAAGACCTTCATGCTTTGGCCTCATTATTGGCTTAATTGGCTCTCTCATCCCTTGATCATTCATTCCTAAACGTTTACTTTTGTATCCCATTCTTTCCATGATCTTTAAACCAATATTATTATCATTGCCATTACATCTAACAACATTATCATTTTGACAATTTTTATCACAAATTTCTTCAACAAAAACACATTTATCAATTGACAAACTCAAATCTTCTGTACTACATGAAACATCACATGTGGATTTCTTTGTCTTCAAACATTCATTCTCTTCATTCAATCTTGATATTTCATTTTTCTATAAACTATTCTCTTCTTCTAATTTCTTCATCTTTTGTTCTAAATCATCAACCAACTTCATTCTTTTCCTTGATCTCCTCAAACAATTTTAGCTTTTCTTCAAGCTCATTATTCTTCTATTTAAGTTTGGATGATTTATTCACCTGCAAATTATGTATTTGTTCCAAAAACTTTAACTTATCCCCTAGCTCTTCAATTGCCTCTATATAAAGATTACATTTTTCTGCCCCCATCTCTTTCCTTAATTTTTCCATTTCCTTTTCTAAAAAATCTTTTTCACATTTTGAACTTGTATTTTCTTACTTCACCTTTATTAACTCTTCTTCTAAATCTTTTGTTCTCTTTCTTTATTCTATCAACTTTTCCCATTGAATCAAACAAATAAACTTACCTCAATTTTGCAATCTTCGCCTGCCTTCACTCTTCCACAATTTCCTTCAACTGGCTGTAACCTTTTGAAACCCTTGTTGCAATCTTTCTTAACTGTGAGAGAACTACAACAATCCTTTAGCCAAAAAAATAATCATACCTCAATCGATCTCCTGCTTTGCAAAACAATGACTATTTTTGCATGTATCATTCCACAGCTATAGCTGTAAATCTCTTCACAAGTAAATCTTTGACTTTAATAAACAAAACATCAGATTTAAACTTCTAATAAAAACTTCAATGAAAGATGCTTTCCTCTTCACTTTTATTAAAAACAATGATCTTCCATATAGACTGCGATTTGTAATAGAACAGCGATTATCTTCTCAATTTTTTTTACCAGCAATTCAGATACTTAGGCAATGTCTTGGGCGATTCTCTTAATTCTGTGACTCAGTGAATTTCAGAAAAGCAGCGCCTTTAACAATTTCAAGATCTAAGAGCTATTTTGTAACAAACACAACGATACCTTTTATTTCTGGATAGCAAACTAGTGGAAATCTTCTGGCAAAAACTGCAAATTGACCTTATTCGATTGGACTTGCTCTTCCTTTGGACAGACTGAGTTTCTAAAAGCTCCTACTCTCCACTTTAACTGACAACACTTTTCAGCTGCGTGCTTGGCTTCTGAAACAATCAGCCAGCGGCCTTTTCTTTACTGACATAAACTGCAATTTCTTCAATCTTCATCCTGAACCTGAACTTCACAGCAACCTGGCTCTGATACACGGCTTTAACAGCTGTGGCTGATTCTTGCTTTCACTGGTCTCCTTTTGACTTATGGACAATGATCTCTTCAAACTTTACAGTCTCTCTCTGATTAACAACACTTTCCTTAATAGCAGATTCCTTTGCACAGTGGCTTCCTCACACTCAGAATTGGGGGGTTCTTCAAACGAGCTTCAGCAGCTTCTTTTATCAGCAGCGATCTCAATTCTTTTAATTGTAAACTCTGCTTCAATATGCCTGATGACATTTCATCTTCTCACTGACAGCGAACCCTTCATTGGCTGCACTTTCCTCTCGAGCCTACAACAACGACTACACCAATCTCCTCAAATTATCAACAAAGCTTGATGTTGCAAATATTGATTTCCATCTCACAGTCCACGCAGCTCATTTAAGGTAGCTCAGACACAGAACACACACCCAAGATGTTCTCACTGCTCCTAAGGATCTTTTACCAAGCAGCTACACCATCGGCTCTGATACCAATCTAATAGTGGTGGATCTCACATCCACAAGACATTCAAACTCATATACAAAATATGAAACACTGAAAAAGACACAGAAATTTAATTCATAATTGTGCTGATGCACCTCATTCCATTGCTTCCTCTATTGCTTGTATAGAAATGGTTTACATCTACCTCTTATATAGAGAATATAGAAATATAGGAATGACCCTAGAAACTACTTAATAGAAACATCTAGAAAATTATTATAATCGGCCGACCTTACAACACAAATAAAATATTCATCATAAGAAGATTCTAAATCTTAAATATAGTAGAAATTACCTATTTCCAACACTTATAAATTGTGTAACTTGGCGCATGCCACTGCATATTATTTTGTTGGATTACTCGGAGATTTCTTCTCTTGCAGATTGTTTCCCTACATTTTTTTTCCAACGGAGGTGAGTGAGGGTAAATGGATATGGATGGGTGTCTTCACTCAACATTCTAGATGCCTCGCTGCGCAGAATTTGTTTATAACAAATTTCTTAAGTGAAACAGATGAAATGGAATTGACGTGGCGGGGGTTGTTGGGGTACTCAAATGAGAATAGTGAAATAGAGAAAGGATTGGTTGTGAGGGGCGAAACGCATAGCGTCATCGAGGCTTTCTATCGCTTATTGGCACTTGTAGGGGAATAAGTGATAGAAGTTTACCGCCTAATATTGGCAGAAGATATCCAATTCGTGCCACCTCTTAATAGCACATGTATGCGAAGAGATATCCGCCCTTTCTTGACACTTCTAAGAACCTATGAAAGCTCTTATAAGTTATCGCATTTTATTTTTGCAAAATCTATATTTTTGTAGTGTTTCTTTTCGGTTTTCAATATAAATATTTAGAAAAAATTTTACAATATATATATTTGTTTAAATTAACAAATAGCTGTAATTTTTATTAAATAAATTTAAAATAAGATATTAAAAAATATAGAATATTTATATTTAATAATAAAGAGTAATTATTATAATGGTGAAATTTGCATATTAAATTTTGTGTTTATTATGAAGAAACTCCTTCATATATATAAAGAGTAAGTAATTTTATAATTTTGTTTGATGTTAAGCTTTATGGTTAGAAATTTGGCATGCTTCAAAATTTGTATTTTGTATGTCATTGTTAACTTGTCTTCTTTGCTTGATTCATCTTAAATTACCAATCTAAGGATCTCCTTTCATGCACCCATTAAATTCATGCTCTAGGAACTATGTCATCACCCTCTAAGTCTTTACTCTATGCCTTAGTACTTAAAATTCTATGTTTCTATGACTTGGATTTAGCATTCAATTCATTTTGATGTTTTAGAGTATTGAAGCAATTTTACTATTCTTGCAAATTGTTTGTGGAAATCAACCCCACAAATAATTTGTACTATAGAGTCCTAGTAATATTATGTAAGCATACAATTAGTACCATGTGTATGACAACATCTAATTCTCATAGTTCATTTCAAAGATTCAAATTAATTTCTCACAATGTTGCACCTTCTAGTCACGTTTCTCTGTCTGTAACTATATAGTTAGACTTCCCTTTCTTCCTTGCAAGAACTACTAGTTATACTCAAATCTTGAAACTCTCTCTAGATATTAATAATTTCCATCCTTATTTCCAATTATATATATCATGTCTCATTCCCTTTTATTTATGTGCCTATATGTCATTGGTAGTACATGAACTCCATCCCAATTTGACTAATCCATTTGAATAGAAAGTTGCTTTGGTCATTGCACACTATGCATATAATTATCTCCCCTTTCAACACTATCATTAGATATCTCCAAGCTACTAGATATTTGACTTTTATCATGCAACCCATTTTCATATGACATATCTTGTGTGTGTGAAATATTGTCATTAGGTCATAGTGTTTGCAATTGATAACTCAAGTGTACATGGACCACTTATGTGGTCGCACATGTCACTATGTTGAAATCACTAGTGGTCCTCGCTTGTTTTTCAACTAGAGATAAATGTGGAACACTCTTACCACTGTGTGTGTCCACATTGTGACATCAACTTGTGGGTCCTCTTCTTTTATCCATAACTACATGAGCTTTAAACAATAGATGAGGTAAACTTATTCAAAAATGATTTTATCTCTATATGATACCCTTGGTGATGAGATTCAATAGTTTTATTAAGGTGGTATGTACCTTTTCATTAGTAGTTAATTAAGTTGTGGTATGTGGCCCTTGCATGCTAGATGGAGAGTTTGATTTCTATTTGTGTATAAGAAAGAATTTTTAGCTATTCTTCTACTCTAGTGGGCCATAGATTCATGTTGACCTCTTATTGGTAGTGTATCAAACTACTCTAGTAGCCAATTATGTTTGGTATATAAAATTTTAAAATTATATGTGTTCACCTTGTGTTGGTCACTTGATATCAAAATCTCATACATGTGTAGTTGATCTTTATTCAAACTGTAGAGAAGGGGGATTCAGTGCTCACGAGTCTCTTGATTACCAAGAGAGTCCTAGGGAACAAACTTCCCTAAACTACCTAAGATTGTTTGACAGGAATAATACTTAAATGACATGTAATATAATGAGAGTTTCAAAATTCAAAAGAGTAGATCATAGAGGTTTTTTGGATAAACTAACAAATCTTTAGTCAAGGATGGTAGTATGGCATATGGATGTGAACACGACGTGCTCGAATCCCAAAGGCATGCTAGCATCTCGTACAAACTAAAAACTGAGAATGTTGTAGAAAAAACTTGAAGTGACTACTTCTATCCTGACTACTAAGAACTCTTGGAATGTGAGAAAATAATAAAAAGTAACATAACCAAGATAAAGAAAACTAAATGAAATGTAAATGATAAAATTAAGGGAGATAAAGAAAGTGGTCACAAAAACCAAGTGATGTTCAACCTCCAATAAAGAGAAAACTTGAACACCTACACACATAAGACTGGGGAAAATTGTTGGAGTTGTTTAGGGGTTTGACTTAGTCAAACCCTCATTTTGGTGTTACCACTTCCATAGACAACTGGATAAATAGACAGATAAAATAATAGAAATTGAAATAGATAGATAGATGAGATAGTAAAATGTGTAAACAAGAGATGTGAGACATCTCAAGATGCTCAAAGAAATAAGACAAGAGAGAGAGAAAGTTGTGAGAACCAAGAGAGTAGTAGAAAGAATTGTAAGAATGTGAGTATGTTGTAACAAGCAAGAGAATTGTGCAAGCTTGAGAGAGTGAGAGAAAAAGAGAAAAGAGAGTACATCTCCAAGAGAGAAAGACCCAAAAGACCCAATGGATTGGAAAGATAGATTTCAAAAGAGAGAATAGGAGGGAAAATAAACTTCTCAAGCTATTATAAGGATTCCTAATCCGTTACCACTAAGAAAAGGTAAGTGACAAGTGGAGAAAAGCTCAGAAATGGATATTTTGATCGTTGAAATGTCAAAAGATGCTAGTGTGATGCATGGACATTCATACAACACAGATGTGTGTGCGATGCGCTGGTGTCCAAAAAAATCACACATGAAAATAGTGGGAATGCAGAACACACAAAGTTTGATGAAAAGCTACCGCAAAAAGGTAGTTGTTGAAAGGGGTCCTAAGAATCATGTGAGGGTAGAAGGATGATGCAGGGGCTAAAATGAGCCTACATTATTACTAAAGGAGTGGACATTAAATTAGATATAAAAAAATTATGTGAAATTGCAAGGAGTACAATTTTACGACATTACATTTTTCTCCCACTTTAATGGGCATATGAATTTAAATGAATGTTCACACTAAAGGAAATATACTAAACATAAATAACATCATGATACCAAAATGATATTGTAGAGGAAGTAGAAAACCCTTCAAACCAAGAAAGCATGCCCCTAGGTTGAAGACCTACAAAACAAATGCATTAGAAGAAAACTTTGCACACATGTGACAACAAGGTTATAACATAAAAAGAAATTACATCACAATGCTATAAAATATACATAGATAATACATGTATAGAGATACATTATAAACTAAAGGATTTGAGTCAGCAAAAGGAAAGAGGCCTCGATGTAGAAGGTTGTGTCAATGCTATGCATCATTCATAGATTAAGAAGTAATACATCGAAGAATTCTTAAACAGAGAAAAGATTGTAAGGATTGATTGTTTCAAGAGTTCAAAATGCATCCAAAAGATAGGGAAGCAACCAATGTTGGAGAGAAAAAAAAAGTATATACTCAATATGAAGAAAATGCAGGTTTTTGATCTAGTCTACACAACTATAAGACTAGATGTCTTTTTAGGTTCTTGTTCCTGCAATGTTTAGTATGAGCTCTACATGTGTGGAAGTGGAAAATGTATTCCTCTACATTTTCATGCTTCTTTGGGCTCTCATTGTTAAATTGAACTTAATGTCACCTTAATCTAGTGTTGTAATGTGTTTTATACATTCACATTAGGTTTAGGATCATTTTAAGCTAAACTGACTTAACTTTTCCTTAATTTAGTATTGTAAAGTGTATTCATTTATGTGTTCACATTAAATTTAGGGCTCTTGTAAACTAAATGGACCTAATTATGCCTTATTTGGGGTGTTGTAAAGTTTAAATCCTAACACTTTCACACCAATCTATGGTTTCATTAATAAATTAGGCTTCTTTATGTCTCAATTGGCCTTATTTTGCATCCATAAGCCTTGATTAATGCATCTTTTCAAGGATAATCTCGACATACTTCAACACCCAATCATAATTCAAGTGATTTTGGATTGTATGGCCCAGATTTAGTGATTTGAGACTCATATACCACCTTGGGAATATGATTCCCGCCTAAGTTTTGAGGCCCTAATCTAGATTTCACATGAATAGATAGGCATTTCTTGAAAAATGTGTCCCAAAACCTAGCCTAATGGGACTCATACACCAATTATAGCATATGAGTCTTGTGTGGCTTAAACTTAAATTAAATTCAAATTCTTGGCAAGATTTTATTCTCCTAGATTTGATGTTGACTTGCAGTGTTGTAATTTGGAGAAATTTAGCATAAACAAGTATAAATACAAGGTTGTTCCACTCATTTTTATCTAAGCATTCATGAGATGACCTAACAAGAAATCAAGTGACCTAGAAAATTTTACAAGAGAATTCAAGAGTCTTCAAGAGCTGATTATCAAGTGTTTTGGTGCATTATTCAAGTGTCAAGCATCATGTCTAAGTCGTCGTGCATCATGTTTATTTTTGAGCTAACATTTGTGACATAGGGTTTAAAGATTCAAGCAAGCATTCAATTAAAGATCCACATCCATTGGAGCCATTTCATCATGTTTGCAACACTTTATTCTGAAGGTTTTGTGAGTTTTAACATTATATTTTGTTCATTCATCATTCTTCCTTTGCATTTGATTTCATTACAAGGTTTGATTACGAAACTTGGGTTTGACCAAGGAAACCCTTATCCACTAACAAAATAACATTTTCCCCTATATTTAGTGTGTTATTTATAGATCTAGGTTGAAGACCCTCTAAGGAGCAAGATTGGAAAGAAGTTGTCAAAGTTGCAAAGATATCCAAGTGGTCACCTTCTTTAGCAGATCATTAAAAGACATCTACAAATCATAATTCAACATTTCAAACCTGGAAATAAGGTTGAGAATACAAAGAAGAGGTTGAAGAGAAGATTCAGACTTTGATCCTCTAAAAAATAGTATTGCTACATCACTTCTGGCAAATGAGTCCTAGTATAGTGAAATTTGTAGTTTTTAGGAGTTCTAGACTTATCTCTACCAAATTTCTATTCCTACCCAGAAACCCTAATCTGGGACTAAATTGCCTAGCCTAGTGTATGAGTCCTAGTGTACATCAAATTCAACATTTTCATCATTTTAGGTCTTCATTCAAGCTGTTACAAGTTTTTGGGTACACCATTTTGATTTCTTAGTGTTCTATTCTATATTACATTCATTTATAGGTCATTTAGTGAAGCTTTTTTTTTATATCATTAGGTTATAAAATTAGGTCTTATATGTCATTAGACTTTCCAATCCCTATCTTGGTGGTGAACCCCTCTTAAGTCATTTATTATACCCTAGGATAGCCTTTAGCAAATCTATTTTCCTCATTTCATCATTGGAATGAGATCTCTAGGGTTTCCTTGAGTGAAACAAGAGTGTGAAATAGGAACCCTATCTCCTAAAAGGTAGGCCCCCCATTCCCTATTTTTTGTTGTTTCATTTTGGTGAACCTGTATTTAGAACACTTTAATTCTAATTTGGAGTGCATTATAATCCTAGATCTTGCTTGCATTAACATTGCATTAGGGTTTCTAAATCTTGCATTAGTGAAAGTGAATATAGGTTGCATTTTTTGCATTTTGCATCTTTGAAATTCATCTAAAATATGTATTTGCACTTAGTTTAGACATCATCCAAAATAGAAAGCATAACATTCACACAAAATTTGCTGAAAATGGTGCAAAAGTCCTAAACTAGGTCTTGTACGCCCCTCTAGGCAATGTAGTCCTAGTACAGGAGATTTTTCCTAATTTCTCAGTATTTTGTGCTAACTATTATTCACTATTTAGGCCTTTGATAAACCTTGATTGGGACTCATACGCTCCTCTGAGCAATTTAGTCACATTTTAGATTTTAAACCACATACTCTATCATTAAAAACCCTATTTCCATGTTTATGCTTGTTTTTGTTAGTTATTTGTTTCAGTTTGTAGAATTTCTATTACTTTCATTTCATTGCATCTAGTTTAATTTCTTTTGAATCAAAATTAGAGCATAGCATTTATCTTTTGTTCATTGCATCTTGCATTCCTTTGATTGCTCCTTGAATGAGCTTTTCTACTTGGTGTCTTATTGCTAATACTTTAGTGAGACGTAGTTCGAGACTCACATCATCTCGCAATAGCACAATTGTCATGGATCTTGGGTTATCTAGCTCTTTCATTAGGTGTGTGTAAGAAGTTGAGACCAATTTTTAGCTAATTAGTGGAAGTGTTTTCCCTAATTTTCAAAATTTGACATGTTTGACCTTAAAATTTGAAGCACTTAGAGATGGAAACTTGGAAAAAGTCACTGATCATAAAATCTAGTACTCGAAATCTAGTTTCCAAATATGTAAATTTATTTCAATATCCAGATGATGCAAATTGATTTTCAATAGGAGTTTTCTAAAAACTACTATTTAAGTCACTTCTTTTTTTACCATACCATGCACATGTACATCATCCATATTTTGACCTAAATAATCATATTTTTCTAAACACTTTTGGGAAAATATTTTTAACTCATAGAAGCACACTTTCCATAGTTTTTTGTAATTTTTTAATTAAATATATTTTTTAAAATTTTTTTATTAGCCATATATTGGTGTTTTGAAAAATCATTGTGTACGTCACACATAAGATGACCTGAATTTATTATTTTTTGAATTTTTTTAAATTGAAAAGAATTTTCTAAAGTACACTTTCGTACAATTTGTTTTTCAAAAAATTATGTTAATAAAAAGTTATTAAAATACAAAAAAACCCTGATAATTCAAATTTATGGACCTATTTCATTAGAAATTAATTGAAAAATAAAAAAAGTAATCCAATTGCAAGAAATATACATATTTGGAATCTACACCATCTCATCTATAACGGGTTTTAATTTTATCAACAAATTCTCCAAAAAAAGTCTTCAAACATATGCTCAAAGTCACAATTTTCTTCTGACATTGCCAAGACCTTCAACTTGTAGGGAAAACTAGGTCTAGGGCCTAGGTTTGGGTCCCCAAGCCTTTTCCCAAACTGAGAATCAAAGCAAAAAATTGACCAAAAATTAATTTTTTTAAAAACGGGATCCTATTCTAAAACAAGATTTTGTTTCGTAAAAATATAACTTTTTTATACTTAAATGAATCAGGATCTAGTTGGATCCCAATCTATAAAATGGGATCCCATTTTGCAAAATGGGATTTCGTTTTTAAGAAATGGTTTAAAAATGGGATCCTATTTCTTAAAAATGAGATCCCATTTTTAATGGCCCATTTTAAAATAGGTCATTTTAAGAAACAAGATCTTGTTTTCAACTCGAGTCCCCAAACTAAAAGTCAGGATCCCATTTTCTTCAATCTGATTTTTGGTTTTTTTCTAAGGAAAAAACTTCCATGTTTCATGGACTCATCTTCTTGCATTTACACCATTACTAGTGTTGACACTAGTTCACTAGGTATAGACCATACACTTAACAACTCTTTGCCTTCATGTAGTGTGACAAACATTGATACAATGGTTGCTAGTGTTCCATAAGAAAACATCATCCAAATCCATGAAGACTTAAAGAAAACTTACAACATCAAGTGAGCAATAAAAACATCTCAACCACTACTATCCCTATCATAGATATCATACATCATATGATTGAGAGTGAAGATGAAATAGAGCTTGCATGTAACTAAGTTCATATTTTTGGAAAACATATTATCCCAACCACTAGTTGTCCTTTACCTTCAAACAATGTAACAATCAAAGGAGGAATTCAAATCCCTCCTCCCACAACCATTGCCTCTATTCCCACCTATACTAACCCTCAAGTCACAACAACAATGCAACCTACTCGTAATGTGATTCCTTTCTTGGGTATTTCTGCTAGCATCCCTAGTACCTTTATGGAATCAAACTTCATATCTCCTACCACCTTACCTCCTATAAGCATTCCATTCACTTGTCCTTAAAACACATACATACCTCAGCCTTATTCACTGTCATCTCAAAATACAAACAATAACCCTCTTATAAATCAACTTTTGCAAACAATTTTATAGCTGCAAAAATAGGTTTCCACTATAAACCAAAATCAAAATGGCCAACCTACACATTATGTCAAGAGAAATCCCTTATCCTTGGAGATATTAAGAATGTTGATGCCACAAGGTATAAAGATGCCTAGATTTGAGAAATATGGTGGGAAAGGAGATCCTTTTAACCATGTTTCCACTTATACCACCTTATGTAGTGGCTTTATTCTTGAGGATAATCTCTTGGCTCAACTTTTCCTTAGGTCCTTGAAGGATACTACCTTAGAATGGTTTTCTTCTTTACCAAACAATTCAATTCTTTCATTCAATGAACTTGTTGAGGCATTTATAAAATATTTCTAAGTGCATATGATTCCTAAGATGAATTTAGCTAATTTGATGAGATGTAAGAAAAAGGATGATGTAAAGATAACTAACTTTATTTCACGTTCACACTACCAATTGCTTTATTCCCAAATTGACATAAAGATTCTTGACCCTCACCTTCAAAGTATGTTCATTAAGAACTTGCAAACTAAGATACAAGATAAACATACAATGATGAAGTTCCCCTCATTCGTGCACTTATGTATTTCCCTTCATGATTATCAAAATTTGTTTAGTAGTCATGACACAAAACCCACCTCTAACTGACCTGAGAAATTTGAATCTGCAAACCAAAAAAATTACCAACCTTTTAGAAAACAAAATAAAGGCTTCCTTCAATTAAATCCCCCTTAGCAAACAACTCAACATGTTGATACCCAAGTGTTCGCTATATAAGGAAGACAACTCCTTTCACATTTGAGGATCCAACTAGGAAATTCACTCCCTTACCTAATACCCTCCATAACATAATGTCACAACTTCTAGAACATAAAATGATCACTTTTCCTCCTATTGAAACTCTCAATCCTAATAATCCTTTACCTCTGAACTTTAGATTGAATTCTTATTGCCATTTCCACCAACAAAATTGGTTTAGTCGAGATCAGAGTGCCTTGTCAAGCTATCCAATCATGTAGCCAAAACACAAAGCACATAATCATACAGATTGACACAACATGAGTAACAAACACTTTAATGTTTAATGAGGAGTGTATTACATTATTAAAAACCATCAGTGGCTAATTATAAAACATTTTCCAACTTGCATATCTCACTACCACCTACAATCTACTGGTTTCTCATCACCACCTCTCCTCTATGGCTACTCTACCACCTTCTTTGCTGGTTGCTCCACCAGTACCTCCCTGCTACACCCCACTCTCATGATGTTTATATATATCTTCTCTCAGTCATCACTAGCAAGCTTTCTCTTTCATGTCGGCCTTGTTTTTCTTCACTCATGTTGTTGTAGTACCACCATGCAGTTACCTCACTATTAGGAGCTTTATCTAGTCATCTAATCAACATGTATTTTACAACAATGATGTGAAATGTTATCAAATCTCACCTCACCAAGTGTCATGATCTCATTCATCATCCATTGTTGTTGACCACTCATCTCAACCATTCATCTCAAGCTATCCCTTATCCTTCATCTCATTATCCTATTGATCAGAACCCAGTTCCACTTCTTTCAATACACAAACGTCACGTCATGACACCTTATGCTTAGTCCACCGTTCCATCAAGGAGACCCCAATTTGAGTCCCATCGATATCATTCAATTTCACCGATCTTCAAATTTTCCATGTCATCACATCAATTGTCCATCTCCATCTTCCCATCAATCCCACCATGGTCATCTTCATTGTCGATCCCTACCACATGTCTTTTCATTTTCCTCATAACTGCACATCATCCTGCCTAATCCCACAACTGACTTCATACTCTCATGATTGTTCTATTTTTGGGACCTTAATGCATCTCTCACCGATACACCTACATCTTGCCGATCACCATTCATTGGCCCATCAGAGGGACTTGCTCCACTAGTTCATTGATACCACCTACTCACACCGATGAACTCCAACTCCATCATTTCATCGCGAGAACAAGTAACAATCTCCTACTGATGAGCTATAGTTATGTTGATGAGGAAACAACATTGGACAAGGAGGGGTAGGAGTGCGATGCACCTACATCAGAATCCCCAAGTGATTAAATTTTGTGTGCTCCTACACATGCATCCTTCAATTTTGACTTATTTTCTGCACTTTCCAATTGTTCAGTCTTCTCAACTGTTGCTTTTGCAATTTCACTAACTACACCTGTCGACTTATTTCTTTCTATAGATACGTTCTTCATCGAATCTCTTTGTAAACTTCATATCCCCACCATTCTTCCTCATAGTCTTCCACCTTTGTGCGAACTATCCCACTGCAATCTTTCCTCCTCTGAGAAAATTCCTTCCATGGTTCACTCTTCCTTTCCTTATCCTTTTGCACAAGGATTTCCATGAACCTTACTGTCACCGTGCTTCCACCATCATATATCTTCATCAGCATGTTCTCCTTGGAACATTTTATCTCTAATCTTTCTGCTTCTTCAACCATATCTGCAATGTATTCTATATTAAACAATATGTCCTCCAAAGGACTCTCTTGCAACCTCTTTTCCTTCATTCCTTCACAAAGACATGACTCCACCGCAAGTTTTTCTTTTGCTTTTAATTTTTGATCCTCTTGTATGAGGATTTCCTCTCCGATGCCACTGACTTGACATCATGTTGTAACCATTGTTTCCAGCAAACACAACATTACAAAAATGGTTATGAAAATAACGAACCTTAAAAGACTCTTCACCAACACCATCTTCTCCTAGTGCAACAGATTTATTCTGCTTTGTTAACTTTGCACTTTTAGTACCCAAATAACTTTGGATCAGCCTCATCTCTTCTCTCCATAGCCTTTCATCCTTATCTTCTTCAATCACACCATCAAACTTGGGACTATTTCCTCTCATTTGCATCTCCTCCATTCCCTTATCAATTAATTTTCCTCTTAGGAAGATACGATCTTCCTTATCTTCTCTTTGATTAGATCTTCATCTCATCGAATTCCTTATCAATTATTGGATTTTCTACTGCTACAAACTTCACTCTCTACAATTTTTCTCTCACATCATTAGACATTCATCCCTTTATTGTTTCTCTTTTTCTAGGGGTTATTTCTGCCCCAAACATCCTCATATTTAGGCACCTTGTCATGTACCCCTACTGCAAATGATTTCCTTGTGAACCCCTCTTCAAGGGAATCTAGTCTTGCTTCTATTTTTCTAAATTCTTCAATGAGCTTCTTTTCACTCATTTTCTCCCAATATTCTTCCAAGAATGGGATTATTACTGGTCTCTTCATGACCTTTCTTGTCCTCCTATCTAAAGAAATCTTTGAGAACTCGTAATTCCTTCTACATTACAAGTCTTCCTTGCAACAATTTCTCTCTTCTTGATTAGGGTATCCACCCTCTATAGTTACAGGTCCTTCCTACAACAAATTCACACTTCACTTTGAGCTTATGTGCCTCCTCTACCCTCTGCAATGACATGTCTTTCCTGCAACAAATCTCTGTAGGGTTCAAGTTCTCTATAGTTATAGGTCTCCTCTCACCTATAACAAACTCCTCTAGAACTCAAATTCTTTGGAGTTATAGAATCCTCAAGTTTGTAACAAACTCTCCCTAGGGTTCCTTTTTGAGACAAAAAAAGCTTTTTCTCATGAATCTCTTCACAAATTCACTTCCATGTGTTAAATAGGTACAAGATAACTGAGAGGGGGGGGAAATCAGTTGTCACAAAAATTCAAACTTAAAAATTTATCACTTATCAATTCTTCAACCACACTAGGTGTGTGCAGGATCATGATGGACCGAAAAGTGGCAATATGATGGGTATGTGGCTTACGACTTTTTTTAACCCAAAATTGATGAAATGAAAAGGGTTTTTAAAGGAGATTCTCAGCTTTCCACCAATATAAATTATGATTTACTTTGAATTTAATAAGTAATTATTATTCATTTTCTATTTGAATTACGACTAAAGTCCTAATTGATAGGCTAATTGAAAAAAATCTATACCTTTCAAACAATATCACATTTTTCAAATCGAAAACATGTACCACATTATATTCTTTGCATACTATAGGATTAAAAAAATAAAAAATGAGTTTCATGAAGTTTTGACCAAGTTAAGGTGGTCATACATATGAGTTTTTTATATTTTTTAAAATTTGTAGTAAAAAAATCATAATTAATTATTTGCTTGGAAAAAAATTACAAAAAAATATGCATCACATCACGACATGAGTCCTCTACTTATATCTAAAATCTTATAAAAATATATTATCATTTTATTGTGGTTAGGTGGTTAGACAAACACCTACTTATTTTTTCTTTGAAATTTAAGTACTATTACATTGACAATTCAAATTTTCACCAAATAGATTTAAAAAAAAAAAAAAAAACCCTAGTATATTAGAAACTACATTCAATTTTCTACAAATTCTATTCATTACATATTTTTGAAATAATATAGATAACTTATTCAAATTTTTACATCAAGTTGCCTAACTTTGATTTTTCTGAATTTGTTGCCAGTTTAGGGCCTATTTTTTCCATGATGATCTTGCACATACCCCACTATTTTGTTATTAAATATGAGTATGAAACACAAATAAAAAAAGTAAATTAACACAATGAACATTATATTTTTACGTGGAAAACCTAATAAGGGAAAAACCACGGTGAGGGTTAACTCACACTATATAGTATTTTCAAAAGAGGCTCACTACTAAAAGGACTCACTATCCAAGTACAAAGGCTCACTGCCTATAAAAAGGACTCACTGTCCAACAAGAAGTCTCACTACCTACACAAGATTATACAAAATAGAATAAGGATTTACAACCTAAAATGAATTGGAAAGATGCACCTATCATGTGCTGATATAGTTTTGGAGATGCTCAGTATTCAAACTTCGCACCTTTCATTCTTCACTCACTTTCACATCAATTGCTGCCTTTCTAATCACCTCTTCTCATTCATTAATCTCTCACTATTTATTCTATCTCTTCTCTACTACTCACCTCCTCTTTTCAAAAATTGTCCAATATATATACCCGATCTTCATCACAAGCATCAATTAGGTCGCCCTAATTAGATGCAATTCATTTATAAAACATATCAACTTGTCAGCCTAATAGATCAAAAATATTTTCAACAATGCAATTTAACCATTATCATTTTACATTATATTGGCTTAGACCAAAAAATAGATTGCAAATAAGTTTTCATATCATATCAAAATTTTCTTAACAAGTCATCCAAAAATAGATTTCAACACAACCAAAAGAAATAATGTCACTTTGTCATGTGAGAACTAGAGCACGAAATAACCTAATCATGCATGCCTTTAAAATCCATAAGTAATTTCCCAAAATCATAATAAAAAAATCAACTGCGGAGAAATGCAAACGAGAATACAGAAGAGGCACCAAAAATACTGGATCTACCACCAGAGAAGATAAGTTAGTTATACACATCGGTTTAGAGTACCAGACCAAGAAACCAACATGGTGACATCAATGACAACATATAGATAACCTACTCATTCTTCCAACACCATGTCAGTGATGTCATGCTCTAATACCACTAGGTACAATCAAGATCAGAGTAACTTGTCAGGCTATCCAATCATGCAGCCAAAACATAGACCACACAATCATACAAATCAACACAACATGAGTAACAAATGATTGAATTATTAATAAAGATATACATTAAATTATTACAAGCCATCAGTGGTTGATTAAAAAATGTTTTCCAACTTGGAGATGTCACTACCATCTGTGAGCTACTGGCTGCTTGTCACCACCTCTCCTCTATGGCTACTCTGCCACCTTCTCTCCTAGCTACTCCACTAGTACCTGCTTGCTACACTACACTCTCATGATGTGTATATATATTCTTTCTATCATCACCAACAAGATTTCTCCTTCACATCAACGTTTCCGTTCTTCACTCATGTTGTCGTAGTACCCCAATGTAGTTACTTTGCTATTAGGAGATTCATCCAGTCATCCAATCAACATGTATTTCACAACAACAATGTGGAATAGCATCAAATCTCACCTCACTATGTGTCACAATCTCATTCATCATTCACCATCATTGACTACTCATCTCAACCATTCATCTCAAGTTATCCCTTATCCTTCATCTCATCATCCTATTGGTCAAACCCTACTTCCACTTCCACCAATACACAAGTGTCTCACCAATGACACCTTATTCTCATTCCATCATTCCATCGGGGAGACCCCAATTTGATTCCCACCTATAGAATCCCAATCCTATACCTACACAAATACAAGAAACAAACACAATATTAGATCAAATGCAAACAAGAACAAGGATTCCCCATCAAATTCATTTGCAATGCTCAAATAGGAAAGACAATGAAGAAATGAACCAAGAAAGCTATGAAATCCTATTTTAAGATGCAAGCTCTCAATCCCATGGGGGAATTAGTGCCAATTTGATGTGGAAATTGGCCCTTTCCCAACTCCTATGTAAGCTTTGATGAATATTGGTGGATGATTGAATCTCTTTGGTAAAATTTTGGCATAACCTTTCTATAAAACCATGAAAATGGTGAACTTTGCTATGAAATGGATAAAATTAGCTCTCAATGTGAAGAGAGTAACTTTTCTCTAAGTTGTGGATGAAAAATACAAAGAGAAGCCTTCTATAAATAGAAGAGCAAGATGAAGGAATGAGCAAAAGGGATGAATGTGGGATCATTCAACATCCAATGGGAAAGTACCATTTGTCAAGATGTGAATGGAGGAAGCTTGAACACATTTTGGAGAATGTGCAAAGAGGGGGGAGATTCAAAATTCAAAAGATGGCTTGAAGGATGAGATGAAAGGTGAAGCAAATGCACATGGCTCAAGAAAAGGACATGTAAGAGATTTTAAATGCTTTGTTGGAAGGGACAAGTCCTTTTGTGGGGAGATTTCAAATTTGAGGAATATTCCATCTTTGATGCCTTTTTGAATGAAAATAGAGATTTAAATAATTCAAAATAAATGATTTATTGTGCAAGTGGAGAAAGCTAGAGGATGTGACATGGATTAGGATTAGATTAATTAGGATTTGATTAATTTAATAGGAGATTAGCTGATTTGACCATTTGATTTAGATTTTTGGATTGAAATAAATCAAAATGAGAGGAAAATTATTTAGACTTAATTAAATGAAGATTTTTGATTTATTTAATTAAAGAGAGGTGATGCTAGCTTAAATTAAATAAGAATTGATTTAATTTAATAAGATGACCTTAGAGATTTAATCAAATAAAGGGATTATTTAATTAAATAGAGATTATGAGGTTAATTAAATAAAAATGATTTATTTAATTAATAGGAGATGACAACTTAATTAGAAAAAATTGATCTAATCCAGTTAAGAGAGGAATTTGATGACAAGCTGAGAAGATGATTTAGGAGGAAATGATGTTAGAAAATTAGGATAAGGTGTGTAGCACCAATCAATACATTTTCCATGTCTACATGTTTCCCCTCTTTGAAGCAAGGCACTCGTTGCATTGGTTCAAAGAATAAATTTTCTTGATCAAAATTAAAAAATTCTTTTATTGTTTTGGATGCCCCACTACTGCCCTAGCGAATGAAGAATTACCTCGATATAATTCCCCCTCAAGAGATCTAGCAAAAAGGTTCAATTTGAGGGTTAATCTTGTGATAAAGAGGTTCAAGATTAGTTCAGCTTGAATGTTTGATGTAGACAAATTTGATGATGTAGACTGTCCTCAGCCATGGGTAGCCTCATGCCTATTTTGATTTATTACACACTTGATCCTAATTTGTACAATGACAGTTACATTATTGATGATATAAATGAGATGATTATGATGTTTATATGTAATAAATGATATGCTGATGCTTTTATGATTATGCAAATGGATGATAAATGTATGGTTTATGAGATGCTTAGAATAACCAATTTATATTATGAAATGATGAAATGCAATGCATGTGAGATGATCAATGTTTCTTATATGATATGATATGATATGCATATGGTTTGTGGATGTAGGATGGATGCATTAGCGATGATTTATGATTAACTTTCATAGTACCATGTTAGTGTGAAGGGAAGTAAGAAGAAAATAAGATCATGACAAGAGACACCAACAAGCCAACTTTATTAGAGATTATGATAATGATGATGATGATGATGATGATGATGATGATTTGCTTATCGGGGATTTGGGATTTTAAAAGGGCCAATTACCTTATGTTTGATAACACATGTAGGAACGATGCATCAAGGTGTAAAGAACTAGGATGATGTTGCACCTAGTGCAATGGAATTTGACTCGACAAACAGATAGTATTCTTGTTCACACTTGACATACATAAACCTTGCTAGGATGCACTTCAGAAGTTTCAAACATCTCAGACCAAAACATGGAAAGGTATAACCTATCAATGCAATAGTCAACAAACTTCCCAAAACACCCTCCATACATACCTAACAAAGCAAGTATTACCTAACAAAGCAAGTATTCACCAAGTTATATTACAAGAACATCCACCAAGCACAACAGACAAAAGATAATGATCGTTGCCCCATTACTATCTCTCTAAAATCCTTTTCTTCGGGATATCATCGAGAGGTCCTTGGAATGAGTGCAATAAGATAAATAAAAAGACCAAGATAAAGTAAAAAACCAAGCTAATATTCTTCATACCGCAAGCCAAGGGGATGTTTTTTGGTTAGGATAAGCTCATCCAAAGTGATATCTAGCATGATGCCCATTGTCAGAATGATATATCCTAGGACATGCATTGTATAGGATGATGATGGGTTGATAAGTTGTTTGATAGGCTTTTGATATAAAGTTGATTGGCATGTTTGACAATGATCAAGAGTTTGATTTTGCATTTAGAAGTTTGTTGTTTGCTTTCGATTTTCCATTTAAAGTTTTCTTTTTCCAATTGTTGTACTTGTTTCTATTTGTTTCGTAAAAGGATGAAGGTGATGATAGATTTTATTATGGGTGAAATTTTATTTCAAGTGAAAACAAGATGGGATGGATGGGATTTTTCAAATATTTAGATGTTTTTGATGTTTTGAAATGTTTTGAGGCTGTTTTTGGGTTTTTTCAGTTATTTAATTTATTTTTTTGTGTTTTTTGAATGGTCTTTTTTGTTTTTGTGTCTCCAAGGTTGATCAAATATTAGCCTTTTCTATGTTTAAGCTCAATGACGATGTAGTTCAGATAAATTTTTTTTGACATTTTTTGACTTTTATGAGTGTTTTTGGATTTTGATATGATTTGGATGTTTTTGGTTTTTTTTAATGTTTTTGGATTTTCTGCATGATTTTGATGATTTGGATATGTATATGCATGATGATATCAGTGCTTTGTTTTTGGATTTTGTTGAAAACCAAGCTAAGGTTGATTGATCAGATCAATGGATTGATGATGATAACATTGTTGAGGATACACAACAATGCAAGGTTAGTGTTAAGAAACATGAGGATTAGGATGTATATCCCAAGATGATGAGGGATCATTTGGATTTGATTGATGATGATAACATTGTTAATGATACACAACAATGCAAGGATAGTGTTAAGCAACACAAGGAGTGGGAAGGATATCTCGAGATGATAATAGATTGATTAGAGATTGATTGATCAGGATTTTGAAGCTTGGTTTTGGAACAAACTCATTTTTAATGGTTTGATGTGATGTTTGAAGTGAAAATTAGATGAGACTGATAGTGATTGTTTGGATTGATGTTTTATGAAAGATGAAGCTTGATAAGGAATGTCTTCTCGTCAAAATGTGCCATGGGCTAGTGATTTGGATTTTGGCTCACAAATGCTTTGACCAATTTGATTTTATGTTTTCCAATGTTCAGATCACCACATAAGCTGGAGGATATAGATCAAGATTTATTCCCGAAGCAAGATGTAAATATCTGCCCCTAGTGTCTAGCAATGTATGGACTTCCAATGATGGATGCTTGGATAGGTGTTTGGATAGAGGGATATGGATTATCTTGTGATAAGATAAGGCGTTCAAATAAATAATGTTCATTTGGATTGTACCTCATGGTTTGGATAATGCTAGGTACATGTTAGGATCAATGAAAATGACCCATGTCAAGATGTTTACCATAAGCAAGTGTAAAGTTTGCACCAAACTTTCTCAAGATCAAGATAATGTGGAAGATGGGAATGAGTGGGATAAATGGTTCATGGATGAATGGATTTATTATGGATAATATTGATGGAATGTTGGCTTTATTATGGGTGGGATGAAATTCTTTGTCCCTAAACTAGTGCACACAGATGCTCGATTCTTACAGGGTGATCCCACAAAGTTGGTTTACAATTTCTGGGAGATTCTAATTTTTGTTGAAATCACATATTTTTAGAAAATATAATGATTTAAGCCTTAAAAATTTTCATTTAAAGCATTCCAATTGAAGAGGGTTTGATCAAAATACCTTAGATCAAACCCCCTTGGATAGAACCTCACTAGTTTTAAACCATACCTATAACAGAGTCTCCTCTACACCTATCAAATTGTTGATAAAAAACCACTTTTGATTTAACTTTTGGGGCATTAAATAAATTCATTTAAAATTTATTTTTTGTAAGTATGTATTCCTTATTATAATTTTGAATAAATTTAATTTTATTATTATATTTATTTTTCATTTCTTATGAGTGTAGGTTTTTCTTCTAAAATCAAGCTCTTTGTTCTGTACATGTAGAAAAATAGCAGAGTATCAAAAAAAATAAAAAAATATGGGTGCACTAAATATTGAAGACCTTGATCCAACAAAAAAAAAAATTGAATTTTGATACATACAAAAAAGGTTACGCGTTATACGGTCACATTATGTCTGAATTGTAATTGGTTTGACTTTGAAACTTGATTAAAGAAAAAATATTCAATAAAAAACTATCTAACCAAGTGGAAGCCCTAGATATCAGAGTTACAAATCTAAATTTGAAAGAATTAGAATTTTTTCCTTCATGGAAAAAAAATGATGCATTATATGGTGAGCATCACTTTTTTAAAATGTTGTTTTATGAAAAAAACTAGTTTTCGAGGGAGATGGAAAAAGAAGTGCAATCTGATTCCAAATATTTTGAAAAAAATATATTTAGAATCTCTAGAAAAAATGTCACAAAACTCTAGTTTGCATAATCTTCAAATTTCTTATGGTTTTCATCATGGTACCTGCCCAAAGCACCACCATAGTGGTTCTCACTAGAGGTCGATTTTTCTCTTTATTGTTTTCAATCCATTTTTTCTGATTTTTTTGGATTTTCATATTTTTTGTTTTTTTTGGATTTTTTTGAAAGATTTTAAGTGCATTTTGAACCACTTTTTTGTCTCGATGTAGATGCCCCTGTCATAATGTTCCATCGATATCCTGCTTGAAGAAGATGCTTTGCCAAGATACGTGCACTTGAGTACAACTTTTGAGATTCTTGATCTGCTTTGTTGATACCATAGTTAACTTTGTGTTTGTGCACACATCATGATAAAATGCCTTCTAAGTCCTTATGATGAAGGGTCATTGCCAATACATGGTCAATGTGAGAACTGGATATCATGTGTGGAGGCATGGATGGAGTGTGTTTAGGGATAAAAGATGGATTGGTTGATAATTTGGAAACTTTGACTCTCCAAACTTGGGAAGATAAGCAATGATGGGTGGTTAAGAAAGTATGCAAGGAATTATGACCAACTGCTTGGTATACTTTGTACATTGCTTGAGATGCTTTCTTTTTCTTTTGTAGAGATCTTTGATGGATACTTTTCCCTTTTTAATTTTTCCCCATAGTTTCTTTAACTAATGAGGTTTGATAGGGATCATCTTTCTTTATATTTTTTGGTGTCCATATGTATTTGATTTGTCCTATATGCTTCTTAGCTTCTTTTTATTTGATGATTTTCTTTGTGCTTTGATTCAAATCCATCTTTTGATATTGGTCCCAATTCGTGGATGGCATGATGGGTGGATGAAGATTCATGACGTGGCTGGTTGCAGTATTGGCATCAGTTTCAGCATAAGGACTCTTTGTGCTCTCTATGTTGATGTTTTCTTGATACATAGTTTCCCCCAGTATGGTGGTAGTGGCACCTTCATTCCTTGATTTTGCTTGTTTTGAGATGTCTTATTCAATAAGTATTCTCTGATAAATGTCTACTGTAGATGATGTTATTTCAATTTGTTGCTCTACTGACTCTAGAATATCCTATTCTATCTGACCTATTTCCTTCAGTTGATAATGATGGATATCTTCATACATGATGTCCCCAATCTAAATTTGGGATATATCTAATCCTGATGTTGACAACTCAATTTGACTGTAGGAATCAATAACTTGCTCTTTTTGTGTAATAATATCAGGAGTAAATGAATCCTGTTCTAAATGAAGATCATCTATGTGTCCACCCAAAGAAAGAATCTCATGGGTAGATGGAGGAGTATGTGCTATGTGGATATGATAATCTTGTATAGATAGGAGAGTGTCCATTAGATAATTGTAGTATCTTGGAGATATGAATTATTGATCTTGAATGACTTCGGAATTTCTTTCGACATGCTTTGGACCAAGTTCTTGACATGGGCCAGTTTCAAAGGATGGATTTCTTACAAAGGGTTCTTGAAAATCATCATTATTCCTAGTAAGTGGTTCATTATCCTCTTGATCTTTGAGTGGAATTGAATCAAATGTTGTGCTGAGGATCTCTTCAGTATCTATAACCATGAGGTCAAAGGGTATTAACATGTCTTGGAAAGGACCATTGATAGACCTTGGTGAAAGATGTTGATCATTCTTTGGAATAAATTCTTGAGATATGCTCTCTAACTCATTAGATGATGTAGAGACATTTTCAACATGATCATTGGTTGATGGATTGTGGATTATGTCAATAGAATCAAATAACTCTAACACTCCTTGAAATAAATCACTAAAAAGTGTCTCTTGATGTATGCTGAGTTGGTTATCAGATGAGGTGGAAACATCTTCAATGTGCTCATTGATGGATAGGTCTTGATCATTGTTCTCAACAATTGTGGTGGAGAGATTGTCGATGCTATCACTAGTGGTTGAATTTTCATTGTTTTCCCCAATAGTGATTATCTTTTGATCAATAAGGCCTTGGATGAGATTCTTGAGTTGAATACAATCCGATGTTATGTGTCCCTTTATTTTGTGAAAATCACAAAGGTGATTTTCATTGTACCATGGCAGTTTCACTAAGGGTTCTTGATAGTTCTCATAGGTGGGAATTGTGATGATTTTTTCCTGCACCAACTATTGCATGATCGATTCAATTGGTTTCCCAAGTGGTGTGTATTTTTGTTTGTTACCCTGTGAGACTTGTACTTTAAATTGACCTTGTAATGATTGATTTTGGAGATGTGGTGATTGATCTTCGAGATATGGAGGTTGAGTTTTTTGTTGATGTTGATCTTGATATCTAACCTCTTGAAATTGGAGATATTTTTCTTGATGTGGTTGTGGACACAACTCAATGCTTTGATGACATGGTTCAACCAGAGTGTATTGATTTTGGAGTGAAGATGTGTCTTAGAGAAATGACTCAACTATTTTGGTAAGTATAGCAATTTAATCTTGCAAAATTTGATCTTGATTTCGATTTTGACTCCCTTGATATAGTTGATTCTTTTTTTCAAGAAGATTTGGAATGTACACTTGTGGTGTTTGTATGGGATCATGGATACATTAATTTTGGACAATGTTCTGACTTGGGATGATGCTTATATTTGGCATGATAGGTTGAAATTGAACATTGTTGTGTTTGGGAATCACATTGCCTTGATTTTTCATGGTGTTACCTTGACTTGGATTAATACATGGAGTCATTAACATCTTATTTGGAATTTGAACAACATTTGTATGATGAAATTTGTAAACATATTTATCCCAAAGTTTACGAAGTGTGGATTTGAAATTTTCATGTTTGGTAAACTTGTACTTGGCATGCATGGATTTGGTGGGATAATGTTGTTCGTTTGAAAACTCATGCATTGATTGTTTGGTTGATAGATTTGTAGGTTTGGACTTGGATTTAAATCGACCACCAGGAAAGGTGTTCCAAAATCTTGACTGGGCATACTCCAATTTGTTGTGCCATCAAGGTTTATAGGAGATAATGATACCATGTACAGATTGTACAAATGTGAGTGTTGATAATCAATGGGAATTGCAAGGCTTTGATAGTTTGGTTTGTTTAGACTACGCATGATGTATCAATCAAGGTTATATTCCATGTTCTTCTTGTGTTTTTACCTTGTTGCAAAAGTGAACCTCTAAGGTTTTTAGGACCAATGATGAGATGAAGGATGAAAGGGGTGAATGATATGGGTGTTGAACTTTTTAGGAATCTTGGAGGGATGCTAGACTTTAGGATTCAAGTTTGATTGTTTTGATTGGATAATGAACTCATAAACCCTAATATATTATATGTTATCTTAGGATGAATTAGTTCAAAAGGGTGATAATCTAACTAAGTTTGTGAGGAAGGATTCATCCAAACACACCTTACTAAACAAGTGATTTTGATTTGGTTTAAGGATGTACCCAAGTTTAGATAATGATGTTTCCAAATTTCTAAAGTTGTTTGTGGGATGGGATTTGATTGATGTTTGAGATGGATGAAGTGTTTGATTTGACCCTAAACAAACCTAATAGGGAGGTCTTGTTTACAAGACCAAGATAGTGAAGAACATGTTTTTTTCTAAGAGTAGTTCAAAGCAAAAGACCAATGTTTGCATGAAAACCATATGACCAAAAGATACCAAACAAAAGTGTGGGGTCCAATTTTTCTTAGCTTTTCTTAATGACTTTGTTTTACCACAAACACACTCTTGATTAGCTTTTGAAACTATATCTATGTCGAATGTCTTAACTTCTTATCATCCCACAAAGTATGTTATGTGGAAATCAAGGAATCTAAGGAAAAAGTTTCCTATTGTTCAATTTAGTAAGCAAATTGAGATGAAATCCAAATGCTTAGAAGCCTCTAAGCATTAGAATCCCAAGGGAAAGCAATAGCATGTGAATTCATTCAAAGATATTTGCTTCTCCTAAAGGGTTTGAGATTTGATGCTCATGTTGAATGCTTGTTTCCAATGTTTTCGATCAAGCAATGTGTTTTGATTTCAAGAACAACCACAACCCTATGGATATGAAAGACTATATTTATTGAATCCCCACTTGGACAAGTCTAGCTATGCTTATTTTTAGTGAATGGTTAGATGCTTGAACCCATTGGCTCCCCTCCACGACACTCACTTCTCAGGGCAGCCAAGCATCAATACCCATGAAAATCCCATGGCATACTTTCCATTTCTACTAAAAACTATAAAAGTGTGGGGTGGCTTCAGAATAACTGTTCTTGCACCAACAAATAGATAGGGATTTTGGCATTTCTATAACAAGGGTTTGCATTCAGACTTTCTGTTCGTAGGAGTTGATCCATCGAGGTGAGAGACTATTGTTGTCATTCTCGTCAGAACCAACTGTGTGATACTGGCCTTTCTTCTAGTACCTACTTTTATAGCTCAACTGGAAATACTCTTGGATTTAGAGTGTTACCAGTTGATTCATTCCCTTGGGTGAGTACTTTTTCCCCAAGGTAGACCCTATAGGATAAAAAAAAGTGAGAAAACATATCTGTAACTCGATTGATCTTTATTGAGAAACAAAGAGAGAATACATGTGATAGGTTTCACTCACACTCGTAAGATGTTTTGTTCAATTTTAGTCCCAAAATAAAGTGTGGAGGCAATTACTTTATCCCAACCTATGACCACCAAAAGGCCTTTTGATTCCTAAGATCACTATGAGGTGTGAGAGAAACACATATGTCCTTTCGATGGTATTGCTTTGAGTAAGCAATTACAAGAAAAAGTAGTACATGTTTATTTTAAGTCCACAAAGCAATGATTTGATTCTTTTTAGTGCACCAAAATGAAATATGAAGGTTGCCTTGTTCAATTGTTAGGCTCAAATCAAATCTAGTGAGTTTTTCTAAAGTTCCTTTTAATCCTTTTGTGTTCTTTTTAGAGCCCAAATGAAATTTTTTGAGTCCTAAAAGCATGAATGATAGCAAATCCTTAGAAGAGGGATTATAATTTCTCCCCAAAGTGTTTAAAAACACTTGTTACAATCATGTGATAAATATTTTTCTTTCATTTCCATGCTCCATGATCCTTTAAAATCTACAATACAAGCTTCAAATGTTGGATGAAATCAAGGAACAAAAATATATGAGAGTTAGATAAATGATTAAGCATAAAAACCCTAAAGTTTAGACCAAGTTTAATTATGATTTGACATTAAGTGAAAATTTGAAAATTTTAACTTTATCAAAGTTGATGTAAACCTACACCATTGGAGAGCTTATGAAATTCTACCCCATTTAAAAAAAAAATCTCTAAAAAAGACTAAAAAATGACCAAGATATGACCATTTTAAGTTTAAGTGAAAATGAAAGAAATCAAAAGTGGCACCCTTTGCAGTAGCATTGTTTGGGTTCAAACAACAACGAATATGAAAATAGTGATGTTGTTTGGGTTCAAACAGTGACACATATGCTAACACCAATGTTGTTTGGGTTCAAACAACAATGATAGAACAAAAGCGACATTGTTTGGAGTTTGAAGTGGTGCTATATGGCAATGCTGGAGTTTCAACGGTTCTGTATTGTGATGTTGGCCTGCTAACAATGGAGTTTCCTATTGAAACACAAAAAATAGAAAAAAAAAAAGGAATTTTGATGAAAAAATGTGATTTAAACTTCTGGTTTTCCCTCCTTCTAGTGCCAAATGTAGAACCCCAATCATATATATGCACAAATACAAGAAATAGACACAATATTAGATCAAATTCAAGAAAGAACAAGGATTCCCCATGAAATTCATTTGTAATGCTCAAATAGGAAAGACAATGAAGAAATGAACCAAGAAAGCAATGAAATCCTATTTTAAGATGCAAACTCTCAATCCCATAGGGGAATTGATGTGAATTTGATGTGGAAATTGGCCCTTTCCCAACTCCTATGTAAACTTTGATGAAGATTGGTGGATGATTGAAGCTCCTTGGTGAAATTTTTGGCATAACCTTCCTATGAAACCATAAAAATGATGAACTTTGCTATAAATGGATAAAATTAACTTTCAATGTGAAGAGAGTAACTTTTCTCTAAGTTGTGGATGCAAAATACAAAGAGAAGCCTTCTATAAATAGAAGAGCAAGATGGAGGAATGAGAAAAAGGGATGAATGTGGGATCATTCAACATCCAATGGGAAAGTGCCACTTGTCAAGATGTGAATGGAGGAAACTTGAGCACATTTTGGAGAATGTGCAAAGAGGGGGGAGGTTCAAAATTCAAAAGATGGCTTGAAGGATGAGATGAAAGGTGAAGAAAATGCAGGGTGTGTGCAAGAAGTTGAGTCCACTTTTTGGCCAAAAAGTTGAAGTGTTTTCCTTGATTTTCAGAATTCGACACATTTGACCTTAAAATTTGAAGCACTTAGAGATGGAATCTTCAAAAAATTCACCAATCATAAAATGTAGAACTCAGAGTCTAGTTTCCAAATATGTAGTTTATTTCAATACTTAGATTGTAAAAATTGAGTTTCAATACCTACGTTTATAAAAACCAGAGTTTAAAAGTCACTTTTTTATACCATACCATGCACGTGTATGACATCCATATTTTGAAATAAATTATCATATTTTTCTAAATCCTTTTGGAAAAAGATTTGTGACTCACTAAAGCTTGTTTTTGATATTTTTTTGTAATTTTTTATTGAATTTTTTTGGTTAAATTTTTATTAGGCATATTTGTCGTTTTGAAAAATTGTCATGTATGACACACATAAGATGACCTAAACTAATCATTTTTTGATTTTATTTATTTTAAATTGAAAAGAATTGTCTGAAGTTTGTTCTCGTGCAATCCGTTCGTCAAAATGTTATGTTGATAAAAAATTATTAAAATAATAAAAAAAATTGATAATTTAAGTTTATGGACTATTTACATTAGAAATTAATTGAAAAATTGAAAAATTAATCAAATTATTAAAAAAATTACATATTTGGAATCTGCACTGTCTCATCTATAATGGGTTTTAATTTCGTAAAAAAATTCTACAAAATAGGCCTTCAAACATGTCCAAAGTCACTATTTTCTTGTGACATTAATAGGACTTTGAAGTTGCAGGTCAAACCAGGTCCAAAGTTTAGGTTCGGGTCCCCAAGCCATTTCCTGAACCAAAAAAAAAGCCAAAAACCCACCCAAAAATTCATAATTTAAAAAACGAGATCCCGTTTCATAAAAAAAATATTTTTATGGTTCTATAAAATGGGATCCCATTTGAAAATTACCAAAACGAAAAGTTTCTTTTTGGAAAGTTTTCAAACTGGATCGGATTTGAAAACTTTCCAAAAATGGAAATTTTTCAAAATTGAAGTTTCAAAAATGGAAACTTTTGAAATGGGATCGTGATTTTGAAAACTTTCTATTTTTGAAATTTCCGCTTTTGGAAAAATTTCAAAACGGGATCGTGTTTTGAAAATTTTCCATAAAGGGAAATTTTGACAAAGAGGATCCCGTTTTTTAAATTTAGGCTCGGGATCCCTAAGCTAATTCGGATTCTGAATCTAAATGGGATCTTTTTTAAAAAAAAACGGGATCATGCTTTTTAAAAATGGGATCCTATTTATTAAAAAGTAGGATCCCATTTTTTGCAAGCTGATTTCATTTTTTTGTCTAAGGCAAAAACTTCCACGTTTCGTGGACTCATCTTCTTGCACTTACCCTGCACATGGCTCAATAAAAGGAAATTTAAGAGATTTTAAATGCTTTGTTGGAAGGGACAAGTCCTTTTGGGGGGAGATTTCAAATTTGAGGAATATGCCATCTTTGATGCCTTTTTGAATGAAAATAGAGATTTAAATAATTCAAAATAAATGATTTATTGTGCAAGTGGAAAAAGCTAGAGGATGTGACATGGACTAGGATTAGATTAATTTAATAGGAGATTAGCTAATTTGACCATTTGATTTAGATTTTTGGATTGAAATTTAAATCAAAATGAGAGGAAAATTATTTAGACTTAATTTTAAATAAAGATTTTTGATTTATTTAATTAAAGATAGAGGTTGTTAGCTTATTTAATTAAATAAGAATTGATTTAATTTAATAAGATGGCCTTAGATATTTAATCAAATAAAGGGATTATTTAATTAAATAGAGACTATGAGGTTAATTAAATAAAAATGATTTATTTAATTAATAGGAGATGACAACTTCATTAGATAAAATTGATTGAATCCAGTTAAGAGAAGAATTTGATGACAAGACGAGAAGATGATTCAGGAGGAAGCAATGTTAGAAAATTAGGATTAGGTGTGTAACGTCAATCAGTACATTTTCCATGTCTACACAACTAAAATTATTCACTCTCGCCAATCTTCGGCTTGTCCATGTCATCACGTTAGTTGTTCATCTCCATCTTCCCATTAGTTCCACCATGGTTATCTTCATTTTCGATTCCTACCATGTGTCGTATTTTCATTCACATCATGACTACACGTCATCTTGTCAGGTCCCACAACCGACTTCATACTCCCATCATTATATCATTGGGACCTTATTGCATCTCCCACCAATACACATACATCTCATTGATCACCATTCATTGGCCCATTAGAGGGACTTCCTCCACTATCTTTCTGATACCACCACTCACATTGATGAACTCCAAATAGGACCAAAAACATTAGATGTCCCATTCTCCATCATCTCAACATCAAATTAAATATGTGTGAAGCTTGGTTACCCATGGCTACGCTCAATGGAAGTCGTCCCATTGGCTATGCATAAATGCTTAAAGTTTCCCTTTGATAATGAAATTTTCACTGTGCATCATAGTGGCGTTAACCCTTTTTCTTCCCATGGAAACTTTTCATTAGATTTCCTTTGGCCCAAGCCTATGGAATCTATTAAAACTCGAGAAGACTTATTTTTCAAATCCTACCAAAAGTTTAAGGAAAAATGCATAGCAAAACTATCCCTTACAAACATGCCTCAACCCATGACCAAGCCTACCATCCTTGAAAAAACCATGATCAAACCTAAATACGTTTCAAAAAACCAAGATCAACCTAAGACAAAACCTTTTCCTACTTCCAACAAAATACCAAGAGATAACGAAAACAATCCTGTTACACATCCTAAAATAATTTACAAATTTACAAAGCTAAAGAGAAAGTGGTTGAACAACCTTCCATGGTTCCTTCCATTCCTCCCCTTAGGGAAGAAAAGAACCCGTGGTTGATAAACCCACTCCTACACAAATGAAACTCAAAAACTCTACCAAAATAAATAGACATGTTAAAGAGCATAGGCATAGACATTGTGTTCTTTCTCAAAGGTTAAATGAAGAAAACAACATCCAAACTTCTCTAAAATAATGCACGATGAGTCTCCCCCTTCACCACAATAGATGTTAAAGTATTATAAATTATCATTCAACCTCCTATTCTGATTAATTTGAATGACGACGATGAGGAAATTGCTAAGATTGGCAAGGAGTTGCATAATGAATTGAATACAATGTTTTCCTCTTCTATGAGATTAAATGAAAATTCTCCTAAGAAGAGTGTTGAACTTGGTGATGACCCAGGTTTGAAACTTTCTATTGTTCCTTTAGCTAGTTTTTTGACTTCTGGATATGATGAACATGATTGGGTTGCAGATGACCTGCTAATAGGTTGACTCACATTTGCCTTACTTGTCTTGTGTTTGCTTTCTTTTGCACATTTCTTTATGTGATTGCATGTGCATAATGTGATCCCCCATACTATTCTATTTGATGTATCTTTCTCTCTTTTTGTGCATTCCTCTATTTGTACCTACATACTTCTCTATGTCATAAGCATCATTCTTTGTCTTGTTTTTCCCTTTTGGGGATGACATAAGGAGTTGATACATTCATGTCTATTCCATGTTGACCCAAAATATTTTCCTTTATATTTTTCATTTGTCTTGTGTTTTCCTTTTGAAGATGATTCAAGGTGTCCAAACATTCATGTCTCTTCCATGTTGACCCGAAAGGATGTTTCTTTTCTTTTTTCTCTCTTTGTGTTATTCTTCTAGTTCTATGAGTATTTGGGGAATAATGACAGTTTTGAGCTCTCTAAAAATACTATAGCAAGGACATACTGACCTCAAATATGTGGATTCCTTGTGTGCTATTTCATTTTGGGGGTAACCCCTTTTCATGATGTAGCTTTATTTGGAATCATATGACATGACATAGGGATTTCTAAATAAGCCCTTATGTATTTTTAGCATTTATCATTTTCTACTTTAAAGTATTTGCTCACAACATGCTATTTAGCAATTTCTTTAAAGTGTGGGAATTCATTGGCATTATTATTTTGCATTTCAATTACAACTTATGTTTCATTGTGGTATTCTTACTTCATGTGATGCATCTTTCTCTTTGTGGTGACATTAGGCATGATGTCACTCAAGCACATAATCTCTCTTAGCATATTGCATTCCTCTTAGTTGCTTGATGCAACACACTGCATCCCCTAAATTTTGAATCTTCTATTCTTTGATTGGTCCTCTCTTGGGAGACATTATGAAATTTTTTCCTTAAGTTAAAACATACATGAACTAAGTAACTCCTTTGAATGTTCCTTATACCGCACTTGCAATTTTGGTTATATGGCCACCTTGCATAGCACACTTTGCATTCCTATGGATCCATCTTGTTTGATCATGAGTCCCAAGCATACGAAGTTTTGCTTGCCTCATGAAGCTCAAAGATCATTGCTATGTGGAGCCTTAACAAGTTATCAGGAGGTATAGATTTGTTCTAGTTGAATGGTAAGCCAAACTAGGCATGAATTTCCTATAGCCACTTTGTGTGTGTGAGAACATACTAGTCATGTGTGTATGTGTCTCACCTTTTTAGATACTCACTCAACAAATAGATTAAAGTTTAGTTTCCTCAGAGTGAGCGTGCATTTTTGAACAAACAATTTAGATCTAATCCACAACATGTTGGACAAATAGTCAAAGCTTGATCCACCCCTTTTTTTTCTTTTCTCTTTATCTTTGCTAGTGTATTCTTGTGCCTTGTTGTTTCTCCTTATATGTTTTCATGTGTGTTATTTTGTTCCTATGTTGGTTTTCCATAAGATCTTGATCCCTGGTGCTTGATCATCCCTCTTGATCATTGTCATCTTGTCTTACTAGAATTGGTACACTTGGACCCCTCTTGATGCGAGTTTGTCTACTTTAGTGTGAGTTGGAATCAAGTTCCTCCTCTCCCTAAAGTTGGGGTAAATGTGGCAACAAAAAATGTATCCCTCTACATTTTTAATGTCACCTTGTTAAATTGAACTTAATGTCACCTTAATCTAGTGTTTTAATGTGTTATATACATTCACATTAGGTTTAGGGTCATCTTAAGTTAAATTGACTTAACTTTTCCTTAATTTAGTGTTGTAAAGCATATTCATTTACACGTTCACATTAAATTTAGGGCTCTTGTAAACTAAATGGACCCAATTGTGCCTTATTTAGGGTATTGTCAAGTGTATCCTCACATTTTCACACTAATCTAGGGTTTTATTAATAAATTGGGCTTCTTGATGCCTTAATTAGCCTAATTTTACATCCAAAATCCTTAATTAATGCATCCTTTCGAGGATAATCTCGACATAAATCAACATGCAATCATAATTTAGGTGTTTCTAGATTTTATGGCCAATATTTAGTGATTTGGGACTCATACACCACCTTGGGAATATGAGTCCCACCTAATTTTAAGAGCCCTGATCTAGATTTCACATTAATCTAGGAATTTCTTAAAAAATGTGTCCCAAAGGCTAGGCTAATAGAACTCATACTCCACTTTTGGCATATGAGTCCAATTTGGCTTAAACTTGAATTAAATTCAAATTTTTGTTGGGATTTTATTCTCCTAGATATGATGTCAGCTTGTAGTGTTGTAATTTTGGGAAATTTGGCATAAACATGTATAAATACAAGGTTTTTTCACTCATTTTCATCTAAGCATTCATGAGATCACCTAACAAGAAATCAAGTGACCTAGCAAAGTTTACAAGAGCATTCAAGAACTCACAAGAGCATTCAAGAGTCTTCAAGAACTGATTATCGATTATTTTGGAGCATTATTCAAGTATCAAGCATCATGTCAAAGTCATCAAGCATCATGTTTATTTTTGAGCTAACATTTGTGATGTAGGGTTTCATGATTCAAGAAACATTTCAATTCAAGATCTACAACATTCAAGAAAGCGTTGAGATCCACTTCCATTGGAGCCATTTCATACATGCTTGCAACACTTTATTCCTAGGCTTTGGTGAGTTGCAACATTACATTTTGTTCATTCATCATTCTTCCTTTACATTGTATTTCATTACAAGGTTTGATTACTGAAACGGGGTTTGACCAAGGCAAACCCCTATCCACTAACAAAACAACATTTCCCTCTCTTTAGTGTGTGATTTGCAGATCTAGGTTTAAGAACCTCTAACGAGCAAGATTGGAAAGAAGTTGTGAAAGTTGCAAAGTTATCCAAGTTGTCACCTTGTTTAGGGGATCATTAAAAGACATCTATAGAGTAGAATTCAACATTTCAAACTCAAATTTTAGGTTGAGAAGATCTAGAGTGTAGGTTAAAGAGAAGATTCATACTTTGGTCCTTCAACAAATCCAAATAGGACTGATATTCCACTTATGGCGTATGAGTCCCAGCATAGTGAAATTTGCAATTTTCAACTGTTCTAGACTTATCTCTACCATATTTCTATTCCTATCTATAAACCCTAACCTGGGACTAAATCAACCAGCTTGGTGTATGAGTCCTAGATTTCCTGAAATTCAACATTTTCAACATTTCAGGGCTTCATTCAAGCTGCTACAGGTTTTTGGGTACACAATTTGGATTCCTTAGTCTTCTAATCTATTTTTCATTCATTTCTAAGTCATTTAGTGAAGCTTTTCTTTATATCATTAGGTTTTGAGATTAGGTCTTGTACTTCATTAGTCTTTCCAAGCCCTAGCTTGGTGGTGAGCCCCCCTTTAGTCATTTATTATACCCTAGGACAACCTTTAGCATATCTCTTTCCCTCATTTCATTATTGGATTGAGATCTCTAGGGTTTCCTTGAGTGAAACAAGAGTGTGAAATAGGAACCCTATCTCCTAAAAGGTAGGCCTTCTATTCCCATTTTTCTATTGTTTCAATAGGTTCTTAGTCTTGCTGAATTTGACATGAGCTTTACATGTTCTTTATGCTACAAAGGGAGCTCCATAGGTTCTTGCTTCTACAACGCTTTACATGAAAGGTCTCCATAGGTTCGAGAGATCGATCATGTAGAGTTTGATGTGAAAGGTTCTTACAGGTTCTTGATCTTGTAAGGAAATATTGATGACATGCTTAGTCCTACTAGGATAGCTTTATTGTAAAAGAGTCTTGTAGTTCTTGGTCCTACAAAGCAACATGTTAATTTGTAGAAAAAACATGTTAGGTGAAAAAGCTAAAATGAACACACACATTAGGGAGAATTCAAAGAGATTCAATTGAAGAAGAAGATTTCAAAGGGTGGTCCCTATTGCGGGGAACCCTTCAAGACACCAAGGGTCCCATTCAAAGGGAAACAACAATTGAAATACAAAGAGAAGAGAGAGGGTGCTTAAGAAGAACACAAATTTCCATAACAAGTTATTTCTGCTCCCTAACATATGGGGGAGGAGAACCATGCAAGATAATTTTGTGTCGCTACCATAGAAAGAGTATGGTTGCACACAATAGTGTACAACCATGAATGGAAATGAGAAGGTAAAGCTACAAATCCCACATAATGTGAAACAAAAAAATAGTAGTGGGGTGTAAGAACCTCATGAAAAGACACTTATAATGCACATGATAGAGGTAGAACTCAATATCACTTGTCATGCAAAGAAAAGATAAGTGCATACATAGATGGAAGAGTGATAGCACCAAAATAAAGAAGTTGTTATAATTTATCCTTTACTGCCTTACATTCACTAGTGGAATGGCTAAGCATTTGATGGTACACATAGAAAAAATGTTTTATTTTATCATGCTTATGAGATTTCTTATGTGTAGGAGGAGGAAGAGTAATTAAGTGGGATTTGAGGAGCCTCAACAAAATACACTCTTGCTTAGATAAAGAGTGAGAAGCAGGAAGAAACCCTTTCTCTTGTGAAGAGAAGGTTGACTTCTCACAAGAAAAAGACAAGAAGACAACATATTATGGAGGAAGAGATGGAGACAAAAAAAAAGGATTGTAACCTAAAATTCTCGCAAAAGAGCGAGGTGTTGGCTCCAAAGGAACCTTAACTCCTTGTTCCATGTGACCCAGACAATTTTGTTTGTAACCATTCTTAGAAAGGAGATTAAATCCAAAACCATAACATGATTGCACCTCCCTATATGTAGGATGATCAATATTAAGGAAATTATAATTATTATTCACATTGTCCCATGATATTGTAACCATTCTTAGAAAGGAGATTAAATCCAAAACCATAACATGATTGCAACTCCCTAGAAGTAGGATGATCAACATTAAGGAAATTATAATTATTATTCACATTGTCCCATGATATAGAAGAATAATCATCTTCCATAGTAGGTTTGAATGATATTGTTAGGAGGTCTAAGTGGATAGTGTCAACCTTATATTCCCTACTGAAGTAACATGTAAATTCTAAGGAAACCCAATCATCACCAAGACATGCATTCTCTTGAGAAGAAGAAGGGGAAAACTTAGGATTTCTCACTTTAGAAGGATATTTTTTAGGGACATCTACCTTGAGAGTATCCATTGTAATAGATATTGCTGGAGTATACACCAACACATTGGAAGACACTAAAGTGATAATAATTTTAAGAGTAGATGTAACTGAAGCCTTACTAGAAACTACCATCTCACATAAGTGTATAGCATCAGGGTCAACCTTGATTGTGAATACTTGATCATTATGAATGAACTTAATAGATTTATGTAAGGTAGATGGGACTGCATCCATAGCGTGAATCCATGGTCTACAAAGAAGAAGATTATATAGTAATTTTTTTGACATAACATGTACTAGGGTGGTTACAGTAATAGGTCCTAACCTGAAAGGCAGTATTTTTGTGCCTAAGACTTGTTGGCATAAATGATCAACCCCATGAATGTATAAGGAAGAAGTAATAAGTGAAGATGAATCAATTTTAATTTTACTCAGTGCAATAGATCAATACTACATACTTTAAGCATTGAACCAGTGTTAACAAGAGTACATCTAATGCCAATGCTGTTAATGTTAACTATAATCATTAGAGGGTCCACTTGCTTCTGTACTTTCAGGGGCGAGAGTTCTTGCAGATAGGATGTAATATTCAATGAATCTTCATGAATATGAGCTATCAACACATTAACATCAGTTGGCCTAGAAAAATAAGGCAAGAGGATATTTTGCAAGGCTTCCTAAAGCATACCTTGATAAATTAGGGAAAATTGAACCAAGTCCCACAATGAGGTCTTGGCCAAAGTAACATAGAGTTGCTCAAAAAGATCATAATCACTAGGTGCTTTAGTTGTAGGTTTAGGTTTTGAAGGAAGTCTTGGTTAAGAAGATGGTAAAGGAGTATGTTGTTCAATATTTTGTTTATTACTTCTAGTATTATAAGTATGGGACACCGTTCTATTAGAGGTAGCCTTAGAAAGATCAAGAGAATCATTATTAAATAGAAGAAGTTGGGTCCAATTTTTTTCCAAAATATAATCATGTTTTCTTCAAAATCAATGTTTATTACTATTGGACTAAAAATTGAAGCACTTAAATATAATTTAGTTTAAAAATCTAATAACATGAAATATAGGATTTTTAGTCTAGTAATTTTGTATAGGCTTGTATAGAAACCACTTTTTAAAAGTCACCATTTTAGGACCATAACATGCACATGTATAAGTAGCATAATTTGACCTAAATAAAAGTATTTTCTAATTCACTTTTTTTCCAAATATTTTTTTAATTAATTTTTATTGGCCCTAATTGTCGATTTTGAAAACTTGTCATGTACGACCAATATAATTTGAGCTAAACTAATCATAAAATGATTTTTTTATTGTGTAAAGAATGATGCCTAGATTGGCAACATATATTTTTCTAAAAATAACTTAAAAAAATAATAGTTATTACAAAAATACTAATACCTAAAATTTCAAGTTTATGCACTAGTTTCCTTAGAAATAAATTAATAAATAGAAAAAAAATATAATTATAAAATAAATGAAATATTTGAAACTAGACATCATCATCTATATTGGGTTTTAATTTCATTTTTTTTTTTGAAAAAAAACCCTGTTAGCCATATTGCTAATGTTAGTTTTTTAGTTTGTTGTTTTGATGTTATTGTACATGTAGGTCCAAGGCTAACCGGTTGGTTTCCAAGCCTAAAAAAAAAAAAAAAAAACCCACGGGTTTCATATTTTAAACTATATGAAATGTGTACCTGCTCTGAAATGCATACATGTTTTAAAAAAGGGAGTGGGAATATGATGTAATTAGAAGCGGATAGCCATTTTATAAATTTAGGTTTAGGGTCCCAATTCTAAATTAGTACCTTTTTTTCTAAACCAGTCCTATTCCTATCATGTTTTTTTTGTCGACACATTCCCTAAATGTAAACCCAACTTCTTTCACTTACCCACATTGACATGCCCAGGATTAATATCACTAACTTTGACAATGTTGGAGAGATTTTTGAGGAAATAATATAACCCTTGTAATAGTAATTTCTCTATTTGGATTTCTTGGAATTTAAGGTTGAGGTCACGAAGATTAGATTTGAAGCTTGAGAATCAAAGTTTTATTGCAACCAATAAAGGATAATAGAGACCCTAAATTCACTCTTGAATAGGAAATTTGAACCCTATTGAACATTGGCTACTTAATGGGTTTATAAGGGCATAACAAGTGAATGTATTCGAGTGTGCGAGGAAGCTCTGTGTTGTAGAAGCTAATTACATAAGAGAGGATAAGCTATGAATAAGTTCTAAAGTAAAATTATCAAAATGGTGTAATGAATGAGCAATTAGGTGCATGCATGCATGTGGGAATAATGCATTTACTATTTTCTCATCAAAGGTTCAAAGATCACATACAATTTTTCAATATTTCTTGGTTGTATTAGAGTAATAAAAATATGCTTGTGTAGGAACCAAAGATGCAAATGTGTCATAATTTTCCAAGGTCACACTTTTATAGTTTTCTCTCAAAAAAATTCTTGGAGAAAATAATAAGAATAAGGAGTTAATTGTTAGAATTTTTGTAAAAATATTACTAATATTTGCAATAATTAATAAATGAGACTAAAATGTACTAAATATATTTTATAAGGAATTAGAGGCGAGAAATAAATTTGCATAAATTATAAAATTCCATCTAGACTTTGAAGGTTTGAAATATTAAAATGCATTTCCTTATACATCTGAAGACTTATTTCTATGACCTTGAAGACAACAACATCTCTCTGATCTAAAAAATAACTGATAAATTAGAAAGGACTAATGATATTGACTTGTAAAGTGAGTTTAAGGTTATGGGATTTTTTCTCAAAAACTAAGGATATACCAATACCCAACCATTCTAAGTCCCTCTCATTATTTGATAAAACCTTAGAAGTAACTAAAATTCCTAATGTTTGGGGATTTTAAACCTATGTAATTGAGAATGGGAGAGTATTTTAGATATTTTGATAACAAAAATATTTAAAATTCAAGGCTACCAATGACTTGAAGAAATCATTGCGTTATATACTTCAAAAGTATAAGTTACAAATAGTAGTGTGATTGCATGGTATATCCTAACCAAATATGTTGAGAATGTGAAAATATTGTGGCACCACACATTATTTGATATATTTGATAGTATCTCGTAAGGAAGAGAAGAAGAAATATTAGTCTTGAAAGACTAAAAAATTCTCTTATGTCTCTTGATTTCCTATCCAAAATAGATGGTACAATTCAGATAAATATAGTTGATGAAACTCATAATGAAATTTTCACAGGGAAAGGAGATGTAGTGTAAATGTTATTCAATAATATTGACAACTTTATAAATTTAATGATAATGCTAAGAAGTGAAGTAGGGAAATTTTATTCAAATAAAACTAAATGGGAAACATTGATACATCAAATATAGATTTTGGATGACGTGAAATATAATAAATTGAAAACCACATTTGAAGATGCAATCTAGTATGAATGACACATCCATCATCGCACCTTGCAAAATAAATTTCAATTGACTCTATGTGATATGTATGAGACCTTGCCTACCACTATGATAAACTTATGACTATTTCATACACAAAAATTAGGTAATATAGATGTAGAATGGAAGCACATGTTCATGAGATAAACACGCATACCCTTCCTACTCATCCTAGTAATCTCAAAAAAATTATCTTTAATTTTTTTTTTTACAAATGTTATCTTCAATTTAATGTCAATGCATTATCTATAATAAATAAATAAAATGTTGTCATTTTCATTCCTAAGGCATATCACCATGTGAAATCAAAAAATAATTTTGATTTTAGAAAAATTATAGTAAAGGATTTTTTTTTGTAGTAAGTGATAACAAATAGGATGCAAGAGAAAATAATTTAATTTATTTATGCTACATTTTTTTGAAAATTTCATTGGGAACACATCTAATAATATTAATACTTCCATATCTTTTTTAGATTATAGAAATCATTCAAATGCAACCACTTCAAAATGATTTATTTTTGACAAGATGTATATGTCATCATTCATGAGCTAGTAGACACAACTTAAAGCAACTTTAACACTTTAATGTGGTGTTTAAGATGAAAATAAATAAAAAGTTTTTGGTTGCATGAAAAAACAAAAAGAAACTCATTAAGCTATAGAAAAAAAATAAAATCAATCACATAATTAAACTTGTGATAGGCATAAATGAAGAAAGGATTGATGACGAATATATTGAGCTTGACCTTATTCATTTATTTTCAAACATCAAGTATGTCATGTTGCACATAAAATGAAAATTTGTTATGCAATCAAATGGTGCAAAGTTTTTGTCAACATTCAACTCAACCCTTTCTTTCTCCATAAAAAAAATGATTGTTGAAAATGACAAATATCATAGAATATCAAATCTCTAGGTTCATCTTCTTCAAATCACAAGATTTTTTTCAATATTACATGACCGTGCCTATGTTCTAAGGAAATGCTTAAAGTAATTATTAACAATGGAATAAAGAAAAATACCAAAAAAAAAAAGATTTTTCTCATTGTGAGTACACGATTTGAAATTTTTGTTGTAAAAAAAATAAAATAGTTTTGTTGGTTCTTTATAATAATAAATGAAAAATTAAGATAAAATAGAACCAAGACATGACATAAAATTATCCTTTTATTAAATATAACACAATAAAATATGAGAAAAATACTTAATATTGCTACTTATCAAAATATTAATATTAAAAAAATATACTTTCAATCTTTAATTTTGAATTTTAAACTGCTATAAAGGGAGAGGAGCGAGTAGTGGGCCACCCAAACTTCACACTTCCCATAGTCTGAAAATTTCAAATCACTCCCAAATTTGTACAATAGCGTATTTGCAAGTCTCATGCTTATAATTTTTTTTTCAAGGCCCCATCACCAAATAAGATACCACATCAGCATGCTTTTTGTCAAGTATCCAAAAAGACCCAAAAAGTAAGTTAGATAGATAGTGAGTCACTAAGTCATGTATTATTGTTATGCTGATGTGGCATCACATGATTGGTCAATTTGTGTACTTTAAGGAAAAATATGTTTTGTAATTGAATAGTAAGTGTAAATTTATTGACTTTTTTATTACCCAAACTGATCCCAAGCTGCCACATTCTATACCCACTACATGTCCCTTACCCACAATTGACTCCTCTCCCTTAAATTCTTTGGCACAAAGAGTAATAACAGGGAAGGTAAATTTCACCATTACAAAAATATTTATTTTAAAATAATATTATGAATAATCCATGTGCTCAACTATTATAATGTTTTCTACCACTTTCAACCTATGATGGGTGGGTAACAGAAATGAATATATGCCATTTTTTTTTTGGTTTATCAGTTGCATCCAGCTTAGAACTACTTTATTCTGGCATCTTTATAATCTATTCATAAATTAAGAGAAGTGCTTTTTAGTTCCTGCCAAGGAACTATAGGCACGCCTCTTCCTTAACTAGTTATTAATGTTTTGAACTTCAACCAATCAAAATTGATTATTTTCCTTTATACATTATATTTTTTTTTTCTAAAGTTAAATGCATTTTTTTTAAATTTTCTAATTTTCAAAATTATTTCTCTTGAATATTATTGGCTCAAAACTTTTGAGCGATAAGGGTGTTTTTCTCGGATCCATTATCAAAGTTGTGATTATAGTGGGAGATGGAAAGGGTGGGAGAAAATTAAAATTACTTTTAACTTAACTATTCTATTGACTTTTCTAATCTAAATTTAAGTAAGTCTAAATGCTAATAAATTCCCCTATACTAATTTCTTAAATATTCTATGTGATTTATATATTCCCCTATACTAATTTCTTAAATATTCTATGTAATTTAAATTATATAGGTTAATTATTCAATTTGTTTATGCAATACAAACCTTGTTAATTCTTGATATTAATAAATTCAAGTATGCTAATTTTTTGAAGATTTTTTTTTGTTAAATAAATTTATCTATAAATTCAAACTATATTTTTTAAGATTAATTTTTGGTTATATTAATTTTCATTTGCCTTTGATAAATTAAAATATATTTCTTGAAATCTATTTTTATAATATAAAATCAATCAATGTAATAAGATTTCCACAATCCATATGAAATTAGTTTTTTTGTTTCTGGATTCAATTGTGTTCTAATTTTTACATCAACGTTTCGGATCACACTCTGTGATCCATCATCAGGATGGAGAGCTGAAAAAGAATGAGAAAATGTTAGTTGTAGACTAGCTAGAGAAGAAGATAAATAGACAAGAAAACAGGGGGGGAGAGAGGGGAGAGCACAACCCACGAGGGGAAGAATAAAAAATTAAATAAAAAGAAAAGAGTAAAAGAGAGAAAAGACATACATCAAAGAACACTAACCAACCAAGACAACAAACCCAATGCAAAATTTAAAAATAAAGAGAAAGGAACAAAAGATAAAGGAAAAAATATAAAAATTAATGAAAGCACACGAGGGAGCAAGCCACAATGACAACAAAGAGGCGATAATTCAAAAAATGCAGATTCAATAACAATACTAACTAACTAAAAAAGAAAAAAGAAAAGAGGTAATGTCAATATAAGAATGCAAGCAAGGTTAAAGGATGAGAAAAATAATCAAGACAATAAGGTATCTATAAGAGCTATAAATATAAATAGCTAAAACCAAACACATAATTTTAGTAAGAAAAGAAATAAAAACAAATAATAATAAATAAAAAAACTGAGAAAGAGAACTAAGAAAATAGAGAAAAAACAAAACCCGAAGTAAAAAAAAAGAATTTTTAGAAAGGAAGAAGGGAAAAATTATATAAAAGGAATGAAAGGAAATAGTGATGAGAGAATGAAGACTAAAAATATTTTTGAAAGAAATAAATAAGCAATGAAGCTAAAACAATAAAGCAGAAGGATAAAAAGGAAGAAGCGAATGTAAGGAAAAAAAAATAAATCAATAAATGAAATAAGACAATCAAATGGCCAAAACTAAGAATGCTACAACAAAATTAAGGAAAAATAAAAAAGAGTCCAACCAAGAAAATAAAGAATGAAGAGCAATGCACAAAGTTAAATATAAATATGAAAGAGAAATATAAGAAAAAGAAATAACATTTTTATTTATAAGGAGGAGAAATAAATACAATTAAGAAAGAAAGAGAAATAAATAGGAACAATAAAAGCAATAACCTAAATTTAAATAAGAAAAGAGATATATGAAAACACATAGAAAAAGATCTAAGATAAAAGGAGTAAAGAAACAATGCCCGAAGATAAAAAACTTAGAAAGAGAAACAAGAAAACTAAAGAATGAAGAACAAAGTTATATATATCTATATATATAGATATATATAGAGAGAGAGAAGAAATAAATGACAATGAATCACACAAATCAAAATAATAAAACAATAAGATAAGGGATAAAGGCAAATAAATACAACACGGAAAAAGGAGCCATGGAAATAAAGATCAAAGCAATGAAGGCGGGAGGAAAGGAATGAAGAAGCGAAAGCAAGGAAATATAAGAAAGAGAAAAATAACATTTTTTATTTATAAGAAGGAGAAATAAATACAAATAAGAAAGAAAGAGATAAATATGAACACTAGAAACAATCACCTATATTTATCTAAGAAAAGAGATAAATGAAAACAAATAGAAAACATAGAAAAATATCAAAGACAAAAGGAGTAAAGAATCAATGCCCAAAGATAAAAAAACTTAGAAAGAGAACCAAGAAAATGAAGAATGGAGAACAAATATATATATCTATATATATAGATGTATATATAGAGAGAGAGAGAGGAAATAAATGACAATAAATCACACAAATCAAAGCAAGAAAACAATAAGATAAGGGATAAAAGCAAATGAATACAACACGGAAACAGGAGCTATGGAAATAAAGAACAAAGCAATGAAAGCGGAAGGGAAGGAACGAAGAAGCAAATGCCAAGAAATAAAACAAAAAGGAAAGAAGAGACAAAGAAAAATAAGTAAGAATATAAATAAAAACCTCAAGAGAGGAAAAGGAAGAAATAAATACAACCAAAAAAGATGCAAAGGAAGAGAGAAAGAGAAAGGGAAGGGGGTACAGACGAGCTCAATGGTGGTTTAAGAGGTTGGAAAGAAGAGGATGCCAAGAGAGGCTAAGATTCCAACCTTCATCACGATTAAGGTTGGTGGGGTGATTGAAGATTTGGATGGCTTCTTTGAGCTTCCTTTTGTGAAAATTGTCTTCCTTGCATAAGATTTGGGTGTTCTCCAGATAGATGTGATGCTTGGTTGAAGAGGAGTGCTCTGCGAGGGCTGACTTAACAACCCGATCATGTAAGATATCAGTGCTGTGTTCTTTGATTCTTATGCTGAACGAGCGACTTGTTTCCCCAATATAAGGAGTGCCACAAGAGCAAACAACTTTGTAGACTCCCGAGTGAAGAAGGATGTCTCTCAGATCTTTAATAGGAGGGATGCAATTTTTTAATGTGGAAAATGGTTTGAAAGCACAACGAAGGCCCTTTTTTAGAAGGATTTTAGAGATTTTATGAGAGATGCCTTCAACTAATGGCAAGGAGGCGCAAGGGAGAGGAGTAGGTTGGTAGGAAATATCATTGGAGATAGGAGGAGAATGACATTTGGAGTGGTTGAAGGCTTTGGAGATTTGTTTGTTAGTGTACCCATTCAACCTAAAGATGGAACGAAGATGGTCCAATTCTTGGTCCAAATTCTCACGGTCACAAATGCGGTATGCCGTGGTAGCCAAAGTCTTGAGAATGCTGAATTTTTGGCACGGGTGGTCGTGGGAAGATGAATGGAGGTATAAATCAGTGTGGGTAGCCTTGCGGAAAACCCATCAGCCAAGGGACCCGTCAGGTTTTTTGAGGATTAACACATCCAGGAATGACAATTGGTTATTGGATTCAAGTTCCTTAGTGAAAGAGATGGAAGGAGCAATTTCTTCAAAATGCTCCATATAAAGATTGGCAATTACAGGAGAGAGAGGAGAGCCCATGGAAATTTCTTGACGCCTCGGGTCTCGAGTTCTCGCCTCAATCACAATGGGATGTCTCTTGCAGTTCGTGATTGGGAAAATAAGCTCGTTGTTAATTTATCGGATGCCACCTTAGACCCCTTGGCCTTCAATTTCTTAAAATCAGCATGCCGAATAGAACGAGGGGCCTTGTCAAAGTTGAGACCTCTTTTTGAGAAATTGAAGGCCAAGGGGTCTAAGGTGGCATCCAATAAATTAACAACGAGCTTATTTTCCCAATCACGAACTACAGACACATCCCATTGTGATTGAGGCGAGAACTCGAGACTCGAGGCATCAAGAAATTGCCATGGTCTCTCCTCTCTCTCCTGTAATTGCCAATCTTTATATGGAGCATTTTGAAGAAATTGCCCTCAATTCTTTCCCCCTCAAACCGAGATGGTGGAAATGTTATTTTGATGATACCAATATCTGTTGGCCTCATGGGTTGGATAAGCTCGAAGAATTCAATGCCCACCTCAACAACATTGCTCCTTCCATCTCTTTCACTAAGGAACTTGAATCCAATAACCATTTGTCGTTCCTAGATGTGTTAATCCTCAAAAAACCTGATGGGTCCCTTGGCCGATGGGTTTTCCGCAAGGCTACCCACACTAATTTATACCTCCATTCATCTTCGCACCACCACCCATGCCAAAAATTTGGTATTCTCAAGACTTTGGCTACCAGGGCATACCGCATTTGTGACCGTGAGAATTTGGACCAAGAATTGGACCATCTTCGTTTTGTCTTTAGGTTGAATGGGTACACTAACAAACAAATCTCCAAAGCCCTCAACCACTCCAAACGTCATTCTCCTCCTATCTCCAATGATATTTCCTGCCAACCTCCTCCTCTCCCTTGCGCCTCCTTGCCGTTCGTTGAAGGAATCTCTCATAAAATCTCTAAAATCCTTCTTAAAAAGGGCATTCATTGTGCTTTCAAACCATTTTCCACATTAAAAAATTGCATCCCTCCTATTAAAGATCTGAGAGACATCCTTCTTAACTCGGGAGTGTATAAAGTTGTTTACTCTTGTGGCACTCCTTATATTGGGGAAACAGGTCGCTCATTCAACACAAGAATCAAAGAACATAGCGTTGATATCTTACATGATCAGGTTGTTAATTCAGCCCTTGCAGAGCACTCCTCTTCAACCAAGCATCACATCGGTCTAGAGAACATCCAAATCTTATGCAAGGAAGACAATTTTCACAAAAGGAAGCTCAAAGAAGCCATCCAAATCTTCAATCACCCCACCAACCTTAATCGTGATGAAGGTTGGAACCTTAGTATTTTTTGAATTATCGCCTCTTTGCTGTCATTGTGGCTTGCTCCCTCATGTGCTTTCATTAATTTTTATATTTTTTCCTTTATCTTTTGTTCCTTTCTCTTTATTTTTAAATTTTGCATTGGGTTTGTTGTCTTGGTTGGTTAGTGTTCTTTGATGTATGTCTTTTCTCTCTTTTACTCTTTTCTTTTTATTTAATTTTTTATTCTTCCCCTTGTGGGTTGTGCTCTCCCCTCTCTCCCCCCCTGTTTTCTTGTCTATTTATCTTCTTCTCTAGCTAGTCTGCAACTAATATTTTCTCATCCTTTTCAGCTCTCCATCCTGATGATGGATCATGGAGTGTGATCCGAAACGTTGATGTAAAAATTAGAACACAATCGAATCCAGAAACAAAAAAACTAATATAAAATCAATTAATACTAATATCTTTTGAAATTTGATAAATTGAACTAAACTAATTTTCTTTTAAAAAAATGCAATATGAAAATAATTAATTTCTAGATAGTTGTAATATAATTACTTTTATAATAATTTGATTATTTTAATAATTAAAGTATATTATTTTTGTCTAATACTAAATTAAATGCTAAATTAGTTTGATCTATTTTATTTAAAAAATAAATTTACTAAATCTATTTACTTTGTCAATAAATAATAAATCCCTTTATAAAATAAAATTTTAACTAATATACTTTTGCATCTAGATAAATAAAATCTATGTCTAAATAATGAAAAAATTAACTAAATCTTTTTCCTTATCCATTTAATTTAAGTATCATTCTAAAGTTTATTGGTCTATTATCAAATATTTCTTAAAAAAACAACCAATTTTTTTTCCTATTTTCTATTACAATTATAAACTTATGATTTTTTCTATTTATTATTTTAGATTTCTTTTTTGAAATTTTAATATAAACTTCTATTTAAATTATTAATTTGTGATTTTCTAAAGGTTTTTTTTAGCCTGATAAGGCTTTTATCTAAATTCTTAATTTATTATTTTAAAGGGAAATTTAATTAACGCACAAAATGATAAATATTTGGTTTTATCTATAAATTAAATATGGTTCTCAATCATTTTAAATAAAAATTTCTACTTTTCAAATAATTTTTCTCCTAACATGAATACAAAAAATTATCTGCACAAATCTCGGGCTCCATGGAAAATGTGGCCACTTAATTCAAACCATTTGTTAAATTCTCAATGGTTTGATAGTTATTTATTTTTAATGGTTTTGGTTATGTCAACTACATTTTGCTCTCAAATTTATTGTTAGTTCATTGTAACCCTTTTACTTATTTTGACATCAATTCCTTTTTTTTGCATAGAAGCTTTTTTATACTATTGAGTTCTTTAAAATTTAATTAATTTTTTGTTATCATTTCCATTCTTTTTGTTTCAAAGGTGGAATAATGGATGAGAATCATGGTTTTTATTTTCATTGTTTAAATTTGGTGGTTAATAATTAAAATGGTCTTTTTCTTAAATTCTCTTTACATTTCATTTTTTGTGTTTTCCCATTATTTTTGTTGGAGCATTTAGATGGATAGTTTCCAGTAGAAATCGATTTTTTAATTTCACTGCACTTGAAAGTAGATAGTGGCTTATCATCAATTGACTAGTAGGATGGATGAATCATGCCTTTTCCCTTTTTATCCTTTTCCACCCATGTATGATATTAGAAAGATGGTAGGAAAAAAAAATCTATGCTTCTTTTAAATAAATTTTTTAAAATCTTAATTTTTTTCTTCATACATTGGCCAGGCCCAATGAGTTAGGATTGGTGGTTTTTTTTCTCTCTGACTTCATAGTATAAATTTGCATGAATAGAAATGAAGATTAGAAGTAGGTTTGAAAATTGTTTGCTTCCTCCGAAAATTTTGTATGAATATAAATGAAGATTAGAAGTAGGTTTGAAAATTGTCTGCTTCCTCCCAATTCAGCATGTCTAGATACTTTTGTGAATCTAACTATAGATGGTGTGGTAAACAAATGGATATGTTTTTGTGAAGGGAATACTTTTTGGGAAGTGAGGAGTGATTGCTATAATTAGGGGTTCAGGGGAAATTTTTCTATCAAACTGAGATGTAGTGTAATTCAGTATGCATGAATATTGGCAGGAAGAGGGTGGGGTGTCTTTTTTATGAATATTGGCAAGAAGGGGTGGGGTGTCTTCTTTCCTTTGTTTATGCTAGAAACTAACATCTCTAGATACTAGAGACAAGGAATATATCAATTTCAATCCAATTTGCATGAATTTTGTTGGAGCTTGAAGACATGGTTTGCATCATCAAGATTTTTGAGTTGGGAAAGGTAGTTCAGGACGGGAGAAAGCCAATCAAGTTATATTTGATTAAGTTTGGTTTTTGTTGATATAAGAAAAATAAATAATAAGAGTCTAAAAATATTGAATTAGCTTGATTCTACCCTCATTCATCTACCCCTTAGATAAACTAATTTATAGTCTCATTGCATGATTTGGCTCTAATATATGCCAAATATTTCAAATATTTCTTGTGGTTGGGATGACCAAAGGGGCATAAAGTCTTGTTTTAATGGTTTTCCAATTCAATATTTCGTTACCTATTCTTTGGCATCAAGGCCACCATAGACTTGCTAAGAGTACATTGCATGTTCTAGCATGAACTTGAAGTTCCAATGACCTCCAATAAGATTCTCATGTCCCTCTTGAAGTACATTCCCAATCTCTTACCACACCACACACTTTAATACCTGGTTGGGCCCCAACTTGAACAACAATCCATTGATCAGCTGGAAATCCTTGGTTTCCCATACTAACCTTTAGTGGTTTCTTGCTTGTAATTCAGGTATATTAAATGAGGTTCGATTAATACTTGACAGAAAATAGTGATCAACATTAATTCGAAAGATGCAACAATAAATATTGATAGAGTGAATCCATTCATATTTTTGCTCATCAGTTTCTAAACTTATTGAGTTTTGCAGACATTACGCATCTATAAGAGGACTTAGGACTATATGCTTTCATTTTCATTTGTGTAGAAAATTGTAACATTTAAGCAGGGTGGTTATACATGACTCTATGTACAAAGAAAGTTCTAAAGATCGTTGCTTTTTTAAAGAGGATTTTTTATCATATATGTTGAATGGTTAAGGAAATATTTGAACTCATAAATATTTAAATAATGCTAACAACATGTAAATTGTGCTTTCTTCATGGCCTAAAAGCACAACTAGTTCATAATTTTGAAGTGACCAAAATTCTTTTGTTATAAGGGTCATTTTCTAATGAAAGACAAAGTTGACTCTATCAATGATCAAATTCCTAAATTTAGGTGACAATCTTGACCAATTGTTCATAAAAGACAACAAACTCAACAAATACAAACAAAACTATTCAAAAAATTTCTGGTAGGAACTTCGCTGCTCTGCAGCACTTATTGAAAATGCCTACAGAAAAGTGAACATTTTATCTATTGGACTCTTGGGTGACTTTAATTATTGGTGTACAACACAATTTTGACTATGGTGCTGTGAAAACCTACATACAAAATAGGTCTGCATTTCTTCTATACTCACACCATATCCAGTCACAACATTCTATGTTTCTTTGTACAAATGACACCATGCACTTTCGTTACAAAGTGGGTCACTTCTGCCTTTCTTCCGCATGCTTTCCTCCACAAAAACACACCCTCACTTTTATCTGTATCTTATTCCCTCACCCCTACCGCTTCACATGCCCAATGTCGAGCTTGCATTTTTTTTTTCTCTGTGTTTCAGTTCAATCGGGTTCAATGGTGTCTACTTTTACCACTGATAGTTGAAGTCTAGTGAGGTTGTGTTCTTTGGTAAATGCATGGAACAAAATTAGTAGTACTATATCCAAGTTGAAACTTAGGAGGTGGTCAGTGCCTTATTATTAGAATAAATAGGGTGGAAAACATAAGAATATTTGAAGGATGTTGTGGTTATCATAGGTCATTCAATGGATAAAGACATTAATCAAATAGAAGGATAAGGGATCCAAACATAAGGGGAAGATCTAAGTCTTTTAAAAAATTTAAGGTTAAGTGTTGGAATTATGGTAGGATTTACAACATGAAGAAACACAAACATCATAAGGTTACAATTGAGCTTAGTAATAATTCAAATTTGAGAGTTTTGAATGAAGACATTCAAGATGTGTTTTTTGTATGCCTTGCTACACGTGTGTGAGGATGGATGGATCATTGATTCAACATGATTTTTTATCTAATTATAAGAGAATTCATGGTGGAAAATTATATTTGGAAGACAATACATCTCTCAAGATTATCAGTCATGACATAGTCAATGTCATGATTGGAAATAGGATCAAATATCTTTTTAGTGTTCTGCATACTCCTCGTTTGGCAAGGAACATGTTTTTTGTAAATAAAATGAATCATTTGGATATCTAGGTAGTATTTAACAAAGAAGCTGGATGGAACATGGTGTGCAAAATCACTATTTTGGCTAAGGGAATTCACAATAGAGCATTATTTCACCTTAATGTAGGTACTACTATTGAATGTAATATTTATAAGGTTCTTGATTCTATAATCACAAGATCCATATCATGAAGACTATGTTTTGGCATGAAAACATATTGTAACAACCTACAAATCAATGAGATAAAAGAAAATACATAAATGAAGAACACAAAGTATGTCTAAAGTCAACCAAGTAAATTAGCAAAATAGGCACATGCAAAAATAGAAAGGAGAAAGGAAGTTGATCTCCATGAAATAAGGACACGACTCCTCATACATGGAGTGGTGGTGAGTTGCCTACCACAAAAGTAACATAAGGTGTTGAAAGTGATTCAACACATGTAAAGACTCCTAACTAACTTGGCACCTCACATGAGCAAGTGTCAAGGGATGTGTAAGTAGGCTTAAAACCTATGTGTAAGAAAAATGTACACGAACACCACCCCTTAAGTATAGCTTAGGTGGGTACAAAAGAAATGGGCCCCGACTATAAGCCTAGTGAGTTACCCATGTACAATGCAAAAGAAATGGTTCTCGGCTATGTGGATTGATGAGTTACCCATGTATAATGCAATCTATCATAAATGGAAAAAGATAGAAAATCCAGTGGGAAAAAAACTATCCTCCACAAAAGAGTTAAGATTAGAAGGCTAGAAAATATCCCCCAAATATTATGCTGCTATTGATGTACATTGCATGCCAAGAAGAGATCGTAGATGATTAAACTTGCTCTCAGTAAAGGGTTTGGTGAAAAGGTTAGCAACCTCTAAAAACTAGAAAAAGACTAAGTTGATGATTTGCCCAAGAATAAGCTCTCAAGTATAATGCATATGAATCTCTTTGTGTTTGTTTCACTAATGTTGAATTAGATTATTGCATATTTGAATGGTGCTCTAGTTATCACAATAAATAACTATAGGCTTCTTGAAAGGAATACCAAACTCAAAAAGAATTCTCTAAAGCCATATAGCCTTAGTAGTTGAGTTAATAGACCCCCTTAACTAGATGCCTATGTGGATGATATAGCAATAGAATTTTGCTTCTTTCTAGACCAACTGATATGACCTAAACCAAGTGAAAAGCTATAACCTAAAGTGGACTTATGATGCTTAGTATCACTAGCCCAGTCTGAACCCATAAAACCAACCAAGTCAACTAATGAAACAACTTTGTAGTGAATCTAAAACCCAAGAGTACCATGAAGATAATGAAGGATCCTCTTAGTTTCTTTCCAATGCAACTCATGAGGTTGCTACTTAAATCTTGAAAGCATGACAGTTCTACATGTGAAATCTTTGACTTGGTATGAGTCAAGTATGTAAGAATACCAACAAGTTGTTGATACAAAGTAGTATCAACCAATGATGTAAATCAAGAGTATACTTAGATTGTGCAAGAATGATACCTAAATCAAATTATGAAATATCAATGCCAAAAAAGTAGTACAATAAACCCAAGTTTGTCATGTCAAATTTGTCCTAAAGTGTTGGTTTCATTGTTGCAATGGAAAATGAAGTACTCTCAATAATAAAAAGATCACCAACATATAGAACTAGTATCAAAAGTGAATCATCCCGCTATAGTAGATACAAATTAGGATTTGAATGGCATCTAATAAAACCTAATGATAGGAGGTAGGAAAGCATCATTGCATACCAAGCCCTAGGGGCTTGTTTAAGGCCACAAAGAGATTTCATATGTCTACAAACTAAGGATGAATATTGAACAAACCTTAGTGGTTTTTCCATGTAGATATCCTCCTTAAGTTATCTATGAAGAAATTCACTCTTCACATCCATTTGATATACAACCCATCCATGTGTTGCAGCTATAGAAAGTGAGTCGAATCAAAGTCATCTTAACATTTGGTGTAGAGGTTTTTGTATAGTCAATTCTTACAACTTGTGAAAATCCTTTGGAAACTAACCAAGCTTTGTATTTATCAATTGACCCATCTATTGAAAATTTAGTTTGATATATTCATCTACATCAAACTTTCTTCCTTCCCTTAGGAAAGGAAGTCAAATCCCAAACATTATTTCTAATCAAGGAATCGTATTGCTCATCCATAAAAGTATCCCAGTTAGGTATGTTTGATGCCTCCCTAAATGTTGATGGATTAGAAATTGAAGCAAAGAATGCATGTTCCCCATCAAAATTTTTGTCTAGATCGTCTGCTGGATCATGTACCCATGTATTTTCCTTGTGAAGTGATTGTAGAGTTGAAGATGTGGGTGATTTTGGTGTGGAAATATCAACTTCTAATACAATCCCTGAAATGGATGAAGATGAATCCTCATCACTGTCATCATTGTCAGAACTAGAAGAAGAATATGGTGATGCATTAAGAACTTGTTGTTAGTGATATGAATCATAAGAAGTATAATCAAGATCTAGTGAATCCACAATATGTTGAGAAATTTTAAGTATAGATTCAAGAGGTGTTTCTTGAAACGTAACACTTCTCTCAATAAATAACTCATGTGGTAAGGTGGAGTAGACAATAGCGTTTTATAGGTCAACTAGATAACTGACAAAGATGCAAGGTTTGGATTGTGGATCCATGGCCTTATGATGCTCTTGTAGAATGCATGCCATGGTAGGAGAGCCAAAGACCTTGAAATGATCAACTGTTGCTTTTCATCCTTTCCAAGCTTCAAAGGGAATGATACCCTTCAATGCTTTATAAAGAACTTTGTTCTAAATATAACATGTGAATTTGACTACTTCTTTCTAGTATGACGGTGTGATTCCCTTAGAGTTAATCATAAAATTAGCCATCTCTTTTAAAGATCTATTTTTTCATTTGACAACACCATTTTGTTGGGGCTCTAAGGAACTATGTGTTGCAAATCTATTCACTCTGCTATTCAAAACCTCCCAAAATGGTTGTTGACATACTCATCCTTGTTATCTATTAAGAGAACTTTGATGAATTTCCTTGACTTTTATTTTAAAGAGCTTTATAATATTGAAAATATTCAACTACTTTTGATTCTTTCCCAAGGAAGTAGACCCATGTAAATCTTGAGAAATCATTGATAAAGGTGAGAACATATTTAGTCTTCATAAAAGATGGATGGGGAAAATCCCCTAAAACATCACTGTGACAAGTTCAAAGACTTGTGTTTCCCTCCATGATTTTCCTTTGTCAAATTTTGCTTCTGGATGTTTTCGAAGTGCATAACCTTCACAAAATCCTTTAGAAAATTTAACCTTTGGTAATCCCTTGACCATATTAAGTTGACATAGTTGCTCAAGATAGTGGTAGTTAAGATGGCCAAACTGCTCATGTCATAATTTTCTAACTTCATTTGAATGAGTTAGTAGTTCCTTTGGAGAAGTATCTCTAGAAAAATTGGAGAAGGTAAATAATATAGATTGGTGATTTACCTCCCCTACATTGCTACCAACTTGTTGCTCTACAATTCTCTATCTCAAATGAATTTGGGGATAAATGTACTCTCATTCCCTTTCCTAGATGAGTTATGTGATATAGTGAAAGGAGATTAGTTGATAGTGAAGTAACACTAAGAACATTTGAAAATGTTACACCTTCAACTTCAATAGAAACTCTCCCTTGGATCAATGTTGGAGTATCATCACCTAAGGTGATTGTAGAAATATTGGGTTTCTCTAAGGATGAAAAAATGACTTGTGAAGAACTCATATGGTGTGAAGCACCAAATTCTATAAAACATGATGGAGATGAGGTGTTGTAGCAACTAAGGATTTTCTCTTTTATTTCTCTTTGTCCTTAGTATTTTCATGAGTTGATGAAGTTATCGTGACAAAATCAGGTAGCCCTATATTATTCTTTTTGAGAATGTGTGTTGGATGCTCAACTTTTTTCTTCATGCATTGATGCTCATCGTGTCCAAGTTTTAATACAAAATGCACATTTAACTTTCTTAATAATTGGTTTACTATGTTGAGAAAAGTTATCCATTTTGGAGTTGTCAAAATTTCCTTCTTTCTTAACTTCCTTGTCCTTTTAGTGTTCTTCTTCTTTCCCTCTAAAAATTGTTCTTTTTCATTCCCTACAAGCAGTGCTTGAGGCTTTGTACAATTCAAAGTGCCAATTTAAATTAACATTTCATGCTCCCTTGAGAGATCAACAATAAATTTATCAAGTGTGGGCATAAACCATGAAGCTCCAAGAGCCCATTTAGTAGAGTAGAAAGCTGAGACAAACATAGAAGTTTTTGGTCCTAGCTTGGAAAGTACATAAAGGATTAACTGATCCTATTTGTTTTCAATTCCATAATCTTTTAACTGAAACTCTAAAGATTTAAATTTAGTGAAGAATTCCTCTAATTTTGGAAAATTCATAGGTCTAAGACCTAAGAGTTGATTTTCCAACTTGTGGCTTCTAAGTTCATCAATATTTCCATACATTTTTTTAAGAGCTAACCAAACATCATTGACTGTTTTCAAGTTCTAAATATGGAACAACAATTCAAGAGAAAAAAATAAACATATAATGTCAAACTCTTGGTCACACTTATTGAAATACTTTTCTTTTTCTTTAGTTGTGTTGGGTTCTTTCTACTTTCCCATAGTGACTGCATATAAACCTTTGTTCTTAAGTACAATAATTACTTTCAAACTCCAATCATGGTATTAGAAAGGTGTTAGGGGTAGTACAGTAATATTAGACTCCATGTTGCTAGACTTAGATATTACCACAACACACAATATATGCAGTAGTGAAGTAATAACACAACACATAAAAGCACTTCTCGAGAAAGTGTGAAAATAAACCACACACAACACTCCCTTTGATTATTTTTCCCCCCACCATTTGGAACTTTATAGGAGTCCTTTGTAACTAGTCCAAATGGGGCATAAACTATCACTTTAGAGTGTGCTCATGTGATATTATTCCCATTGGATTCATGAAAAAAAAAAGAAATTTTCGAAAAAGGGACACTCAAATCCAAGTTACCGAGCAAAAGTTATGAATCTTTGAAATTTTTTACCTTTATGATTGAAACTTTCCTTCTTGCCAAAAAACAATTGTATTTTTAAATTTTTTTTAGCCTGATACTAAAAAGAGAAAAAAATTGAGAGATATTTAAACCCCCTTCGAACTAGAAAGAACTAGGGGCTAAAATACCATATGACTAGGGGCTAAAGGTTGATAGAAAACCCATGGCCTGGGAATTTCAACTACCAAATCGCACCTTTGTAAGTAATGCCAAACAAGCTACAAGAGAATTGTGGACTCTTATCATGTCAGGTCTCTTCTTTACGCCTCACACAATCATGCTTCACCAAATCATCTATGAGTACACCTAAGAAAATTGTGTGTGGGGATGGGTATGGGTTTCTTTGCAAATTGCATGAGGTGGTACAAAGGAATTATGTGTTGGGTCTTCTTTCCTTCCTACAACACACTCTACACAATCATGTCACCATGAAAACAAGCACAATGAGCAAGTGGTTTTGTGTGTTGAGTGGAGGACTTGGCACCTTCCACATGATAGCAACATTTAGAACCCACAAAATTTCTCAAGCAAACTATATCTTTGATGCCCGCTAACTAATAGAGCTGGCCAATAATTATGTCCCTATAAATTTTTTTGACACACAAGTGGTACCTGTAAGTGTAATTAATTAATTATTACACTAGCATAAGTTAACTTAGGTCCTACATCATCTAGTCCTAGGTTGCATTTTTAATAAATCATTTAATAATGGGGTAATGTCCCCTTCCATGTTTGTAGGGATAAGATTCCTTCTAGAAGATGAGTTGTCCTTCTAGAACTTATCTGAACATTTAATAATTTCCTAGATAGGGTTCACATGTTGTCACATGTTGTTAGATCATGACACATGGAAACATCTCAATGCATCTTAGGTTTTCTCTCTTGACTATATAATCGGGAAACTTGTACATTTGTAATAATCAATCTCATATCATATCATCAATATAGAATCTCCATTGTGCATGCCTAAGTTCGAACACTTTCTGTGTGGTTGATTATCTTTCATGGCAAAGGTCCTCCATTGAAGACTACAGCTTTAGGGACCCTGTGCATCCAGAATCTTAACATGGTATCAGAGCTTGTCCAGTGAAATGTCAACCCTCAATCAAGAAAGTTGGTGTACGAGATTCTTGTAGGCTTGAAGGTTTCCATTAAAGGCTACATGATTCCACTTAGGGATCAAGCTGATTTTTGAAGCAGATAGAGCCAGATTTGAGCTCGTCATTGTCTTCAGAAGGCCTCAAAACCCTAGGATCGCACGCCCATTAATCAAAATTGGATAGATCAATCCTGGAGCCATCAGAGGTATTTTAGGGTTTGCAAAATCAATTGTACTATCTGTACAATTTGTAGAAAAAAATCACCCTTGTTAGTTGTCCTCTAAGGAATTTTTTTTTGTCACAGGCACTTTTTTTCAAAAAAAATTGGGCAATTTTTACATATATTCTTGGCAAAAAAAATATTTTTGGAAATTTTCTCTATAGTTGCAAAAAAAATATTTTGGGGCGACTATTATTTTATTATCTAGATAGTTGGCATCATAGGAGGTCTAATTTTTTAAATCATCAACATAATTACATTGTCGACATAAAATATTTTTCTGTAGGCATATTTTATTTCAGTGACATATTAATAGGGTTTGATATTTTTAAAAACCCTCAAGTTTAATATCCAATGGTGGAAAAAATTATTGTGGTCAACTTATATTATTTTGTAGATTAAAATTTTATTCTATCAGCCTATTCAACAAGGGTTTGATTTTTTAATTGCATAAGCAACATTAAAAAATCTTTGAATATTATCGGTTGGCCCATTCAAATTTTAGTCTACAAGGGGAGTGTACATTTGGTCGGCCACTTGTGTTTGACACTGAATGTATTTCTCAACCAATTTTGTTGTGTCATCTTTGTGTTGACCACTTGTAGTCATTGCCCATTGACTGTTGGAGGTTTTTACCACTACCTTCTTATCACCAACTATCATCTTCCTACTGGCCAATGCTACCGACCCACCCTCACCAGTTCCTGTAATATGTATGCTGACCATTGGAGCTTACTAGATTGTTTGTCATCAGTACCCTTTCTCAACACCACTCGTTGGTTCTATCTTGGCCGATGGCTTTGCATTATGAGCAACACCTCCTATAATCACTGCTCCACCCAAGATCACAGCCTTGGCACCACTCCTAGGAGGGGAGCTCTTTTTTGCCACAAAAATATGTGAGGTCACATCAACGACCAAGACCTAGCACCCAGGGGGCTAATTTTTTAACCCTCGTTATCCTGCCGAGTGCCTAATATAGGCATTTTTTTCTTTTTATCCTAACTTTCACCCACAGTATCAAAAATCAGCAAAAGATATACCGGTCAAAAGTTAATTCTGAGCACTTTCTAGTGGTGACATCCATTTTGCAAAAATTTTCTTGCAGAAAAATCTATAGTCAATTGAAGTACAAACTTTAATTTGGACTCAAAGGCTTGTAACTTCACAATCATTCATCAGATTTCAGTGATTCTAGCAGCATCAGGAAGTATTTTCAGATTATTTTTCATTATTCTAGATCCCTTGATCATTTTTAGCTCCAGGTACTCTTGCATTGATTTTTTTAGTTTTGTGCATTTGTTCAATAACCTGGACACCCTGAAGCTTGGGAAAAGATTTTTTGATCTGGGTAACATCACTTCAGTTGCACATCATATTTGAAATCTTCTATTTGCTATTGAAGGTCATTTGTCTTTATGTTTTTTGGAGAAACTTCATTATGGGGCTTGCATATACTCCTTTGGCTATGTTGCACAAGGCCAACTATAAGCAATGGCAGGATGGAATCGTCCTCCATCTCCAATCACTTGATCTATTGCCACATTTGTTTGGTATAGTTCCCTATCCAAGTGAAGGTATTCATGAACTTGCTTGGAGTTGTTGCAGATACACAGTCTTGGAGATCATTTCAATCCAAGTTGATTGTGATGTTTTGAGTTCTATTGATCATTGTGATTGTATTCATATTCTTTGGACTAAGCTTTGGGAGCTATATGGAGAGTTAGATACTCCACCATTCCCTAATGGTCATGATTTAGAATGTCATTCTTCAAATCAGTTTCCCCATGATGATATTGTTGTGCAAGAGGTTGATTTCCTTGAATATTTTGAAGAGGTTGACAAGGTTCCCTCAGGTGCTTCTTCTCCATCAGAGACAGTTGGTATGCCTTCAAAATTAGTGATTCCTTGTCCAGATTCATTGATTGAGGCTTCCACCATCATCATTCATCAGGACAGATTCAGTTTTCTAGACTTGGCATCACAAGATGGATTCATTTCAGGTATCACTGGTTTGGCTACTTCTACAAGTTTGGAATACATTCTTGAGGGGATATCACTCCTCTATTTAGATCACACATTGGAGAGATCTCTTAAGTCTCGTCATCTCTGTGTCTCAACCTTGATTGGGGATCCAAAGAATATCTTGGAGGCACTTGGTTTCTCTTCAAAGATTTCATATTCGAGACTTCTTCCATGTCATTCCATTCAGGACTTGAGGTTTCCTCAACATCTACCATTGGATTGGCTTCAAACTTCTTTCAGTGGTTTTGAGGACACTTCATTCAGGGGGGCTATCAAGTCTCTATCACATTCATCATATCCATCACATCTCAATCTTTGGATATTTTTCAACATCGGTTTCTGCATCATCCTAGTTTGTCACCCTCTTCATTGTTTCAGACTATGACATCTTCATCATTAGGAAAGGAGACACATGAGAAAATTTTAGAGACATCATCATCCACCTTCATCCTTCCTTCCTTCAATTCCTATCCAGAATGGGAAGCATCCCTACACTTGTAGTTGGTATTGTTTCTTCCAAAGGGGAGACAAGTTGTTTGTCGACATTGGATTATGTTCTGTCTTCAGACACTTCCCATTTCTACAGGTGATCACATCTTCTAGGGGAGCTATATAGTCTCTCTCTTTCCCTCCTATGGAGGAGCTATTGTATTGTATCCAAGTGATAGATGGTGTACTTGGGGGGCATTTGGGAGTCCTCCATCCTTCCCATCCTATCTCACATTTTTTTCTTTTTCATCTCCTTTTTGGAGAGGGGTTTTGTTCCTAGTGGGGGTATGTGCAGGATCATGATGGGCCAAAAAGTGGCAATATGATGGGTATGTGTAGGGTATGTGACTAATGAATTTTGTTTTACCCAAAATTGATGAAACAAAAAGGGTTTTAAAGGAGATTCTCAGCTTTCCACCAATATAAATTATGATTTACTTTCAATTTAATAAATTATTATTATTCATTCATTTGAATTACGACTAAAGTTTTGATTGATAGGTTGATTAAAAAACATCTATAGCTTTCAAATGGTATCACATTTTTGAATCAAAACATGCGTCACATTCTATGCTTACATACTATAGGATTAAAAAAAATATTTGAATTTCATGAAGTTTTGACCAAGTTAAGGTGGTCAGACATATGAGTTTTTATATTTTTTAAAAGTATTAATAAAAAATTCATACTTAATTATTTACTTGGAAAAAATTACAAAAAAAATATGCATCACATCCAGCATGAGTCCTCTACTTATATCTAAAATATTATAAAAAAAATATTACCATTTTATTGTGGTTAGGGTGGTCACACAAACACCTACTTATTTTTTCCCTGAAATTTAAGTACTATTGCATTGAAATTTCAAATTTTCACCCAATAGATTTTTTTTTTAATAAATAAACCTACTAATTTAGAAACTACATTCAATTTTCTATAGATTCTATTCTGACATATTTTTGAAATAATATAGATAATTCATTCAAATTTTTATGTCAAGTTTCCTAACTCTGGTTTTCTCTAAATTTTTCACCACTTAAGGGCCTATTTTTTCCATGATGATCCTGCACGTACTCGTGGGTTTTCCCCTTTTCTCTGGTTGTGGTATATTTTCTACATCTTCATGTAAATGGGTACCTAACATGGCCTTGTAGCTAGGACCCATTAATCTCATCATCTTTCATAATCATTAATTTTTTCTCCCTAAGTTGAGCTTATGGGTGGGTGTTAGCGTAATTAATTATTTATTGCACTAGCATATGTTAACTTAGGTCCTACATCATCTAGTCCTAGGTTTCATTTTTAATAAATCATTTAATAATGGGGAAATGTCCACTTCCATGTTTGTAGGGATAAGATTCCTTCTAGAAGATGATTTCTCCTTCTAGAACTTATCTCAACATTTAGTAATTTCCTATATAGGGTTCACATGTCACATGTTGTTAGATCATGACACATGGCAACATCTCATGCATCTTTGAAGTGGGCAACCAAAAGTAAACTCCCCCTAAGTCTTTAATGGAGGACCTTTGCCATGAAAGATAATCAACCACATAGAAAGTGTTCAAACTTAGGCATGCACAATGGAGATTCTATGTTGATGATATGATATGAGATTGATTATTACAAATGTATAAGTTTCCTGATTATATAGGAAAGAGAGAAAACTGAAGATGCATGAGATGTTTCCATGTGTCATGATCTAACATGTGAACCCTATTTAGGAAATTATTAAATGTTTAGATAAGTTCTAGGAGGACAACTCATCTTCTAGAAGGAATCTTATCCCTACAAACATGGAAGAGGACATTACCCCATTATTAAATGATTTATTAAAAATGCAACCTTGGGCTAGATGATGTAGGACCTATGTTAACTTATGCTAGTGTAATAATTAATTAATTATACTAACACCCACCATGAGTTTAACTTAGGGATGAAAATGCAATGATTATGCAAGATGATGAAATGAATGGGTCTCGGCTACGAGGCCATGTTAGGTACCCATTTACATGAAGATGTAGAAAATATCCCACAAGTGTAGAAGAGGGGAAAACCCAATGGGAACAACACCCCTCTCCAAAAAAGAGAAGAAAAAGAAAAAAATGTGAGATAGGATGGGAAGGATGGAGGACTCCCAAATACCCCCCAAGTACACCATCCATCACTTGGATAAAATACAATAGATCCTCCATAGGAGGGAAAGAGAGAGACTCTATAGCCCCCTAGAAGATGTGATCACCTGCAGAAATGGGAACTATCTAAAGATAGAACATGATCCAATGTCGACAAATAACTTGTCTCACCTTTGGAAGAAACAAAACCAACTATAAGTGTAGGGATGCTTCTAATTTCAAATAGGAATTAAAGAAAGGAAGGATGAAGGTGGATGACAATGTCTCTAAACTCTAGTCATGTGTATCCTTGCCTGATGATGAAGATGCCATAGTCCCAAACAATGAAGAGGGTGACAAACCGATATGATGTAGAAACTAATGTTGAACAATATCCAAAGACTAAGATGTGAAGGAGACTTGATAGCCCCCCCTGAATGAAGTGTCTTCAAAACCATTGAAAGAAGTCTGAAGCCAATACAAGGGTAGATGCTAAGGAAAACTCAAGTCCTGAATGGAATGAAAGGGAAGAAGTCTTGGATATAAAATCTTTGAAGAGAAACCAAGTGTCTCCAAGATAGTCTCTGGATCCCCAATCAAGGTTGAGACACAGAGATGAGGAGACTCAAGATATCTCTCTAAAGTATGATCTGAATAGAGAAGTGATATCCCCTTAAGAATGTCCTCCAAATCTATAGAAGTAGCCAAGTCAGTGATACCTGAAATAAAGCCATCCTATGATTCCAAGTCTGGAAAAATGAATGTATCCTAATGAATGACGATGGTGGAAGCCTCAATCAATGAATCTAGACAAGGAATCACTAATTGTGAGGGGATACCAACTGTCTCTGATGGAGAAGAAGCACTGAGGGAACCTTTCCAACCTCTTTGGAACATTCAAGGCAATCAACCTCCTACACAACAATAACATCATGGGGAACCTGATATGAAGAATGGCATTCTAAATCATGACCATCAAGGAATGGTGGAGTGTCTGAATCTCCATATAGCTCCCAAAGCTTAGTCCAAATAATATGAGGACAATCACAGTGATCAATAGAACTCAAAACATCACAATCAACTTGCATTGAAATGATCTCCAAGACTGTGTATCTACTGTAACTCCAAGAAATTTCATGAATACCTTCACTTGGATAAGGAACTATATCAAACAAATGTGGTAATAGATCAAGTGATTGGATATGGTGGATGATCCCATCCTGCCATTCCTTATAGTTACCCTTGTTCAACATAGCCAAAGAAGGAGTATATGCAAGCCCCATAATGAACTTTCTCCAAAAAACAAAAAGACAAATGACCTTCAACAACAAATAGAAGCTTTCAAATATGATGTGCAACTGAAGTGATGCTACCTAGATCAAAAAATATTTTCCCAAGCTTCAGGATGTCCAGGCTATTAAACAAATGCACCAAATTGAAAAAATCAATGCAAGAGTACCTGGAGCTAAAATTGATCAAGGGGTCTAGACTGATCAAAAAAGCTTTCAAAATACTTCTTGATGCTGCTAGAATCACTGAAATCTGATGAACAGTTGTGAAGTTACGAGCCTTTGAGTCCAAATTAGAGTTTGGACTTCAATTGATTATAGATTTTTCTGTGAGAAAGTTTCTATAGAATGGATGTCACCAATAGAAAGTGCTCAAAATTACCTTTCTAATGGTATCTGGTTTGCTGATTTTCAATACCATGGGTGAAAGTTATGATAAAAATAAAAAAAATGCCTATATTAGGCACTCGACAGGCTAACGAGGGTCAAAAAATTAGCCCCTGGGTGCTAGGTCTTGGTCACTAATGTGACCTCATTGATTTGTGTGGTAAAAAAAAGCTCCCCTCTTGGGAGTGGCAGTGGGGCTGTGATCTTGAGTGAAGTGATTGTAGGAGGCACCGCTCATAATGCAAATCCATCAGCCAAGATAGAACTGGCGGAAGGTGTTGAGAAGGGTACCAGTGACAAACAATCATGTAAGCTCCCATGGTTGGCATACAGATTATGGGCACTAGATAGGGTGGGTCAGTAGCGTCGGCTGAAAGGAAGATGACCATCGGTGGTAAGAAGTCGGTGGTGAAAAACTCCAACAATAAGTGGGCCACATTTTTTTCTTTTTCATCTCCTTTTTGGAGAGGGGTTTTGTTCCCATTGGGTTTTCCCCTTTTCTCTAGTTGTGGGATATTTTCTGCATCTTCATGTAAATGGGTACCTAACATGGCCTCGTAGTCAAGACCCATTCATCTCATCATCTTGCATAATCATTGCATTTTCCTCCCTAAGTTGAACTTATGGGGGGGTGTTAGTGCAATTAATTAATTATTACACCAGCATAAATTAACTTAGGTCCTTCTTCATCTATTCCTAGGTTGCATTTTTAATAAATCATTTAATAATGGGGTAATGTCCCCTTCCATGTTTGGAGGGATAATATTCCTTCTAGAAGATGAGTTTTCCTCCTAGAACTTATCTGAACATTTAATAATTTCCTGGATAGGGTTCACATGTTTTCACATGTTGTTAGATCATGACACATGGCAACATCTCATACATCTTAGGTTTTCTCTCTTGGCTATATAATTAGGCAACTTGTACATTTGTAATAATCAATCTCATATCATATCATCAATATAGAATCTCCATTGTGCATGCCTAAGTTTGAACACTTTCTGTGTGGTTGATTATCTTTCCTGGCAAAGGTCCTCCATTGAAGACTGTAGCTTTAGGGACCCTGTGCATCTAGAATCTTAACAGTACCATGTAACAACTTGTAAATGACAAAGATAAAATAACAAGCACAAATGAAGAGCACAAAGTATGCATAAAGTGGATCAAGTCTATGAGCAAATAGGTGTATATAAATAGACATGAGAAAGACACATGTATGATCTCCATGAAACTAGGAAAAGACTCCTAAAACATGGAGTGGTGGTGAGTTGACTACCACAAAAGTAGCATGAGGTGTCGTAAGTGAGTTGATATCTTTAAATACTCCCAACTAACTTGACACTTCACATATGCAAGTGTCAACGGATGCCTGAGTAGGCTTAAAGTCTATGTGTATGTAAAATACACACTAACACATGTGCCGCATTTGTAGGAAAGGTCTTTGAACCTTGAAATCTAATAATATGGTAGAGGGGATAGCTTGTTATTTCTTACATTTAAATTTTTTGAGAATCTTCTTCATGAAATGAAATTAATTTATTTTTTTAATTTGAACTATCCTAGATATATGAGGATTTTGGATTTTATTCATAGTGATATATATAATGTTATTGATGCATCTTCAATTATTAAAAAATTATACTACATATATTTTTTTTGGAAATTTCTCTAGAAAAAAACATTGCTTTTCTCCATCGAGAATAAGTAAAAATTCTTCAAAAAGTTTAAATATGTTAATTCTCTTGTAGAAAACTTAATTTAGAATAAAAGATCAAGGTTTTAAGGATAAAAAATGGTGAAGTTAATTTAGTATATTTTTATATTTTTTGTTGGGATAATGGCATTGCCAGGTGTTACAAAAATGCGTAGACCTCTCAATAGAGTTGATTTGAAGTGAGGATTAACATGATATTATTGGAGAGATCTAGAATTACACTCATTGGAGTTGGTTTAAGACAAAATTTGGGTAGAATTTATGATTATAACTTATTGTTTAATTAATACACAACTTCATATGTTGTGGAAAAATATCCTAAGGATTTTTACAAGAAAAAACTTCATTGTAGGATATTAAGGAGGACAATCAATTATAAGGCATGTATATTTGAGTGTTCCTAGATTTCTAAGTAGATTTGGATGGGAAAAAATACTTTTTTGCAAGATATCTAGGAGGATATTAAATTATGAAGAATATGTGCATTTTCTTAAGGAGAATATATTCAAGTTAGATGTCAAAGAAGAGAGGTAAATTTTCATCAAGTACAATGATGGATTTAAGGGGTACAATATTTTAAACTTTAAACAAAGATGGTATATGATTATAATGTTATAAATTTAAGAGATCAAATATTTTCTTAAGACCTCTTAACCTATATATGCAAAAGGAACATTGATATAACTTAAACCAAAAGACCAAGAATACGCCCTTTACATTGAACTTGATCCTCAATATGGATCTAATCAGGAGGTTAATTCAAAAAAAAATTTTAATGAATTAAATGAAGAAGAAGAATATCAAACCCAACTTATGAGGAGGTCCATGCAAGACTCACTAACTAATGGGTACCTTACAATAACCTCTCATAAAAGGAACATAATAATCACTAATTTTTATTTTTTCTACTTATTTATATAAATATGTTAATTAGGTAGATTAGTTAAGGTATAAGGTTTTATATTAAAATGGTTTTCATCTTTTATAGTAAATAAATAACTACATAGATGTAATAGTTAGCCATTAACATTTTTATCTTAAGAATGGAAATGCAATAATAGTAATCTATCAACGAGTTTAGTATTTCATAGATCATAATAACCTTTAATGATATTATGAAATTAATTTCAAATTATGTATATGACACATTTCCCTATAGCCCACTAGAAAATTGAGTTGAAGAGATGAATGTGAGATTTTTTGAGAGAGATGTGATTATGATGAATGGAGCTAGTTTATAGATTAGAAATTATATGCAAAAATATTTTATCACAACTTGTTATTTGATTAATCGATCTCCTACTTCATCTCTTCTAGAAAAAAAATATTAAGATGCTTAAATGGATGGATCTTGGATTATGTCTTGAAATAGGATCAAATAATTCTAACACTCCTTGAAATAAATCATTGTTTGAGGGGTTCTGATCATGAATAAAAAGTGACTATTGATGTATGTTGTTTTGATCGTTGGATGAGGTGGAAAAATCTTCAAGTTGCTCATTGATGGATAGATCTTGATCATTGTTTTCAACAATTGTGGTGAAGAGATTTTCAATGTTTTCAACCATAGGATCAAATGATGTTAACATTTCTTGAATTGGATCATTGTTGGATACTATTGGGAGGTTTTGATAATGATTAAAAAATTGACTCTTGATGTACGTTTATTTGATCATTGGATGAGGTAGAAATATCTTCAAGGTGCTCATTTATGTATAGATCTTGATCATCATTTTCAACAATTGCGGTGGAAAGATTGTCACTAATATCACTAGTGGTTGAATCTTGATCATTGTCCTCAACAATTATTATTTCTTGATCAATAATGTCTTGGATGATATTTTTGAGTTGGATACAATTTTATGTTCTATGAATGTTTTCTCTATGATACTCACAATAAGATCCACCCCTATTCCAAGGGAAGTTTAGGATAAAGTTGAAAGTACTTACTTTTGGAGGAGCGGTGAGTTTTACATTAACTAGATTTCTTAGCACTAATTCAATTGGTACTCCAAAAGGAGTGTATTAACGTTTGTGATCTTGTGAGATTTTTTCTTGTTGAGGTGATTCTTGTTGTGATTGATCTTGGAGATGTGGTGATTGGGTTTGTTGTTGATGTTGTTGATCTCGATATCCAACCTCTTGACATTGGAGATATTGTTCTTGATGTGGTTGTGGACACAACTCAATGCTTTAATGACATGGTTTAACCAATGGAAGAGTGTATTTATTTTGGGGCATAGATGTCTCTTAGCATAATGAATCAACCATTTTTGGTAAGTGTAGCAATTTGATCTTGTCACCCTTGATATAGTTGATTTGGTTTTTGTTCAAGAAGATTTGGAATGTATACTTGTGGTGTTTGTATGGGATCATGGACAAATTAATTTTGGAAAATGTTTTGGTTTGGAATGGTGTTTAGATTTGGCATTAGAGGTTGAAATTGAACATTTTTGTGGTTCAGAATCACATTGCCTTGATTTAGGTAACTTTGATTTTGCATGGTGTTACCTTGACTTGGATCAATACATGAAGTCTCTAACATATTGTTTGGACTTTGAACAACATTTGTATGATTCACAAACATATCTATCCCAAAGTTTACCAAGGGTGGATTTGAAATGTTCATGTTTGGTAAACTTGTACTTGGTATATTCACATTTGGAATGTATGGATTTGGTGGGATAATGTTGTTTTTTTTAAGACTCATACATTGATTGTTTGATTGATAGATTTGCAGGTTTGGACTTTGATTTAAATCTACCATAGGGAAAGGTGTTCCAAAATTTAGATTAGGCATACTCACATTTTTTGTACCACTGAGGTTTGTAGGAGATAATGATCCCATGTATGGATTGTATAAATGTGAGTTTTGATAATCAATTGGCATTGTACGGTTTTGATAGTTTGGTTGATTTAGATTACTCATGATCTTTGAATCAAGTTTATATTCCATGTTCTCCTTGTGTTTTGACCTTGTTTACCTCAAAGGGCTTTAGTACCAATTATGAGATAAAGGATGAAATGGGTGAATGATATGGGTGTTGAAATTTTAGGAACTTTGGATCAATGCTAGACTTTAGGATTTGATTTTGATTGTTTTGATTGGATAATGAACTTTTGAATCCCAAGATGTTAGATGTTATATTAGGATGAACTCATTCAAAAAGGTGATAATTTAACTAAGTGTGTGAGGAAGGATTTATCCACACACACCTAACTAAATAGATTCTTTTGATTTGGTTTAAGGATGTACCCAAGTCTAGATAATGATGTTTCCAAAGATCTAAATTTGTTTGTGGGATGGAGATGATAAATGTTTGGGATGGATGAAGTGATTGATTTTTATCCTAAATGAGCCTAAGAGGGAACTTGTTTACAATACCAAGATAGTGAAGAACATGCTTTACCCTATGAGTAGTTCAAACCAAAAGACCAATGTTTTACTTGGAAGGCCATAAGACAAAAGATAACAACCACATCCACACTTCTTTCTTAGCTTTTCAAACTAAATGTTTATGTCTTAATTTCGTTTCATTCTACAAGGTCCATTATGTGAAAATAAAAGAGTGAAGGCCATAGTTTCCCTAGGTTGACTTTAGAGAGAAAAAATTGAGATATGAGCCCAAATATTTAGAAGCCTCTAAGGATAAAATCCCTAGGGACAAATAGCAATAATTGGACCCTTCAAAGATATTCACTCTTTCCAAAGGGTTTGAAATTTTAATGACTTGTTGAATGTTTGTTTCAAAGTTTGAGATCCAAGAAATGTATTTAAATGACTCATAGATTGCATAACCCTAGGATAGAAATGGCTATATTTGTTGAATTCCCACTTGGATTTGTGCAGTTGCACTTATTCAAAGTGCTTGATTAGAAGCTTGACCACACTAGCTCGCCTCCACAACACTCACTTCTACATGAGGTCATCCAAGCTTTGAGTTCTCATGAATCTCCTATGACAAACTCTTCATCTCTACTAAGAACTACAAGTATGTGGGACGGCTTCAAAGGTCTGACCTCCTTATGCCAAAGAATATTAGGGATTTTTGGCTTCTACACAAAGGTTCATAATAAGGGCATCTAGTTTGAGGTGGCCATACACATGGAAAGATTAGCTCAAGACTATGGCGAGTCAAGAGGCCTCCAAGTTCTTTCCCTAAGGAAGAATTTTTTTGTATCACACATATACTATGGGTGACACTTCTCGGTATGACACATCAACACCTATTGTTAATGACTTTCATCACAACATATTTTTATATAGCGATTGGAAGATCTTGGCTTTAACCCGTTACCACTGGAGTCGTTCCCTTGGGGTGAGTACTTTTCCCACCAAGGCAGACTCTCTAAAGATAAAAAATATCAAAGAAGTACATTTGTAGTTCAACTGCATAGTTTGCGTAAAACACTTAGGATGGAACACACACAATGCCTTTCCTTCACACTCACATGATTGTTTAATTTTAGCTCAAAATTGAAATGTGTGGGTAATTTTAGACAACCTATGTCACTAGAATTCTTTTAATTCTCAAGATCATCGTGAAGCACGAGAGAAGTGCATATGCATTCAAATGACACAACTTGTAAAATATTACAAAGCAAGGAAGACACAAGTTTGTTTTAATCCCAAACAAAGATGAATTTTTTTTAGAGAACCAAGCTTAAATATGAGTTTCTCTTGTTCAATTTTAGCCCACAAAACAATGTCTAGTAAGTTCCTAATGTTCAATTTTAACCAAATTTTACAAAGCTTGAGTTTGTAAATTTTGTGCCCAAAATAATTCTAGTTGGTCCTAAAGCATGAAAGGAAAATAACATGTATAATGGGTTATTTTGCCATGAGTGTTTAAAACACTATTACAATGACTATCAAATACTTTTTCTTTCACTTCCATGCTCCATGATCCTTTAAAACCTACAATCCATGCTCCAAATGTTAGATATAATCAAGAAAACAAGAAGATATGAGGGTTAGATAAATGATTAAGCATGCAAAAAACCTAAAACTTAGACCAAGTTACAATGTGATTTGACTTTAGGTGAAAATTTGAAAATTTTAACTCTATCAAAGTTTAGAAACACCTACACCATTGGATAGCTTATGAAATTCTACCCCATTTCAAAAAAGAAAAGCTCTAAAAAAGACCAAAATATGACCAAGATATGGCCATTTTAAGATGGATTACAAAAGAAAGAAAACAAAGGCGACCCTATTTGGAAAGGCGACGCTATATTTGCAAAAGCAAATCTGTATTTCCAAAAGTGACTCTATATCATTGCAATAGTGACACTATTTAGCAAAGGCGACACTCTGGTAAAAAAAAATCAAAAGCAATGCTTTGCAGTAACTAGTGACCTCAAAGGTTACTCTGTGATGAAAAAGGAATTTTTTTTGCAAAGGAGATGCTATATTTGCAAAAGCAATGCTCTAGTAATTTCAAAGGCGACCCCACTTCCTAGAACCTGCAAAAATGTGATTTTCAAGCCAAAATTGAAAAAAAATTAAATGGTTAGCCCTCCTAGCACCAAAATGTGAACACCAAACATGCACAGACCAACCAGAGATCATCAAACAAGATTCAAACATGTTAGAAAATAAAATCTAATGTTCCCTTTGAGATTTTCTAGCCAAATTCAAGAAAAAACATGAAAATAACAATAAACTAATGAAAGATAACATGTAAATCAAATTGAACTAGCTAAACCTCCATCCAATAGGGGGAGTGGTGTTCCTTTGATGTGGAGAGAAGCCATTTCCCAATTCCTTTGATAAGCTTGATGAAGTGTAGATGATCCAAGTATAGAAAATGGCTATTATCTAGCTATAATGGAATAAAATGATGAAATGTTATGGACTCAAATGACTATAATGATAATTCTCTAAGTTGTGGATCCATATTATGAAAAGGATTATACCTCTATTTATAGAAGCCAAGGGTTGAAGAATGAGAGGATTTGATGAATGTGGGATAAATTAAGAGCCAATGAGAATGTGCCAAGTGTCAAAACTCCATTGGAGGCAGTTGGAGCACATTTTGGGAGATGTGTGAGTGGAGAAGGATGGAAGAGAAGTAAATGTTGCTCGTTAAGAATTTGAAATTGGTGTATAAGAGGAATTGAATGATATTTGAGAGGATCTAAGAGGATTTGAAAGGTTGTAAGATAATTTATTGCAAATGTAAGAGGATGTGATAGGTTTTTCAAAACCTTTGGAGGGGAATTGAATGAGAGGTTGTTGAGAGGAATATTCCTTGGGATATGCCTTTGTGAGGATAATTGAGGAATTAGATAAATAGAAGAAATTGATTTTATGTGCAACCTAGTTAGTTGATCATGGTTGATTTAACTCTTGAAGAGTTAAAAGATGGAGGATTTGATAATGATGATTAGAAAGCTGATTTAGGATTAATTAATACAAAATTAATTAATTGGAGTGAATTAGCAGATGTGAAATTTGATTAGATTGATTTAATCAAGGGTATGTGTAGGATCATCATGGAAAAAATAGGCCCTTAAGTGGCAAAAAAACTCAGAAAAATCATAGTTAGGAAACTTGACGTAAAAATTTGAATAAGTTATCTATATTATTTAAAAAATATGTAAGAATAGTATTTGTAGAAAATTTAATGTAGTTTCTAAACTAATAGCTTGCTTTAAAAATATATATATATATATTTGGTGAAAATTTGAAATTTCAATGTAGTGGTACTTAAATTTTAGGGAAAAAATAAGAAGTAGGTGTCTATCTGACCACCCTAACCACAATAAAATGATAATATTTTTTTTATAAGATTTTATATATAAGTAGAGGACTCATGCCCTGATGTGATGCACATTTTTTTGTAATTTTTTTCCAAGTAAATAATTAATTATGAATTTTTTATTACAACTTTTTGAAAAATATAAAAACTCTTATGTCTGACCACCTTAACTTGGTCAAAACTTCATGAAATTCATTTTTTCTTTTTTTTAATCCTATAGTTTGTGAAGCAAAGAATGGGACACATGTTTTGGATTCAAAAAATGTTATACCATTTGAAAGCTATAGATGTTTTTCAATCAGCCTATCAATCAGGACTTTAGTCATAATTTGAATAGAAAATGAATAATAATTACTTGTTAAATTCAAAGTAAAGCATAATTTATATCGGTGAAAAGCTAAGAATCTCTTTTGAAAATATTTTTCGTTTCATCAATTTTGGGTAAAAAATAGTCATCAGCCACATACCCATCATATTGCCACTTTTTGGCCCATCATGATCCTGCACATACCCTCAAATGAGAGGATTAAAAGAGGATTTAATTAAATAAGATGAATAATTAGTTAGAAGGATTTATTAATCAATGAATTTAATTATTTGATTAATAGCTAAATTTAATTAAATAATGTTGATTATTCAATTAATTGATCAATTTGGGATGATTTTAGAAGAAACGATGTTAGTTAATTAGAATCAAATATCCAATATCAATCAGGACTTTTTCATTTTCTACACTAGTATCTTAAAATACTAAATAAGAGGTAATATTTTCTAGAACATTTGTTGAAAACCTTCATAAAAAAATATTTCAATAGAGAAATACCTAAGAACTATTGCAACCAACATTTCTAATGATGTAGAAAATTATATAGAGTTGCTACCTCTTTGAAAGATGAAAATATCTTTAAGCAGCAGAAAGCTTCTTCCAAGATCTATGTATTTATGAGTTCTCTCCACCAGTAAAGCACCAAAATTTAAAAATACACTAGAAATGTTGTAGCAATCTCCTTCAAGTATGCAGGTCCTTGGATCATTATGACCCAAAACTATAGATCAACAAACTAAATGACTCTTTTCAATTGACTCCCTAGTGGAGTCACCAATCTGTTGGTTCTCAAATCAACTAATTCAGTGCATCCTATAGAATAGCCACTTTATAATATTCAAAATCCAAGATGGATTTGGCCAACGAACAATATTCAGTCAAAGACTGAAATCTCCTACACTTCTGGCTCTATTGAACCAAGGTGGGTCTCCCCAACTGTATATTTATAAATATTTGTGTGCCAAAGTATCAAATACATTGTAAACAGATGTTTCTCCTCCAATTGTTTGGAAGACACAATACCCTATAGGTTTTGGCTAAACTTCATGGCAGTGTTTAATTCAAATATGAGAGATGTAGAGCATTAAATTTCACTCACAAACAAAGATTGATAAGTAAAATGATTTATATTTGTGATTTTCTATTGAATTAATCAATAGAATGAAACAAGAATAACACATTTAGATCAGTGTCTCATCCTTGGAACAAAGTCAACTCCAATACCTACAAAACTTGATAACAATTTAATACACAACATCAATTAAGCTTTGAAGCTACTGTATTATAGTATTTCAACATAACATCTCAACCATCATTTCTTATCAGAATCCTAGCACTTGGCTTAACATAAACCAGTAGCTTTACTCAACCATTTACATGAATTCCTTGAATCAATAAGCATGAACAATTAAACACCCACTGGAATTCAATGGAGACAAATAAAATAACTCTTGACTATGTTATTCATAGCTTATAAATCCAGTACATAGGAGAGAAAATGGCCTTAATTTGGATCATTCAGTACTATTATGCCAATATTGCTATCAAAATTACATACATATTGAAAAACTCAAACCTAAGACTTAACTCTGAAA
>VDFB02252616.1:167776961-167867689 GCA_007258455.2 Sequoia sempervirens
CTACTACTTGGAAAATCATGATAGTTGGTTACTACTAGCCCAGCTTGTTCAAAGATGCATATTCCTAGTCAAGAAATTGTATCAAATGCGCTCTATTTTTAGGAAAAGAAAAGCTGCCTGTTATGCCTCTACATCGAATTCAAGTGGAGCAATCCTTCATGAGATGGGGCATTGATTTCATTGGAGCAATAAATCCACCTTCTAGTACTGGTCACAAGTGGGTGCTCATAGCTATAGACTATTTCACAAGGTGGATAGAAGCAATATCTTTGAAAGAAGCAAAAGAGTCTTCAGTTTTGAGCTTCTATGAGGATATAGTCACGGGATTTGGAGTTCCTAACTCCATCATATTTGATAATGCTCTTGCATTCATGGGTCTAAGAGTAACTGATTGGGCCGTTAAACATGGCATTCATTTGAATACATCCTCAAATTATTACCCTCCGGATAATGGTTTAGCTGAAAGCACAAATAAGAATCTTATCAGGATCATTAAAAGAACCATAGAGGATAATAAAAGGACCTGGCACATCAGTTTAAAGAATGTACTTTGGGCAGATAGAGTGACCCCTAAGAGGTCTATTGGTAATTCACCATATATGTTGGTCTATGGCAAAGAGGCAAGATTATCCCTATCTATGGAGCTTCCAGCTCTAGACATTGTTCACCAGTTGGAGATGTTTGAGGGACAGGACCCAATGTTTGTAAGGTATGTGGAGCTCATGGAGCTTGAAGAATCAAGGGACAAAGCAATGAAGGATTTGGAGTATCATTAGCTCCAAACAAAGAAAAAAATTGACAGAAGGGATACACCAAACTTTTTCGAGGTGGGAGACCTCATGCTCAAATGGGATGTTCTGAAAAGCAGGCCAGGCCATCACACCAAGTTTGACAACATGTGGACAAGCCCATTCATTATCAGAGATTGTAAGGAGCACAATGCTTATCAACTAGCTACAATAGAAGGTGAAGTGTTTCCCTATCCTAGTTAATGGGATACACCTCAAGCCCTGCTTCTGAGTTTGAAAAGTCCATCTATTGTACAATATTAGTTTAGGCTTTATGTTTTCCATAAGTGTTGTTCCAACACAGTAAATATTTTTTCTTTTTCAGTTTCCCCTATCTTGCCATTTTTGGAAACCTATTGTGTCCTGTGGATCTCATGCAAATTGTGGCCATTTGCAAAATTGATGTTCTATTTGTTTCTGGATTTCTTAATGACTCAGTGACCAATGGATAGTACTAAGTTACTGGTTTGCATGATTTGTAGGCCAACATCTAGCTAAGGTCTCTAGAAATGTTACCCATTTTTCACCTATGGGCTCAATCTGGGAGGGTAACCAATGCTTTCAGAGGTTCTTGAAGACCAAATGGAGGAACACTTGCATCAGGACCACATATTTTCTAAAATTTTGTTTCTTGTGTAGATGTAGAGGAGAATGATGTTTTAAAATTTGGCACGTGGATTAAATGTGGCTCCCAAGAGGGTTGAGCCCAGCGTGCAAGTCTTCAGTTTAGGGGTGGGTTTTCTTTTATGTTTTTCCTTATCTTTTCCTTTTATCCATTTTTCCTTCTTCTTGCCTTTTTCTTATCTGTCGGGGCTAGAACCGGGTCGAGATCTAAACTTGTAACTTTATCACTCTCGGTTCCTATTTCTGATCTAGTTCTAACACCGGTTCCACTGTGTTCTTTTTGTCGGGCCCCTTTTTCCTTTGTTTCTGTCGAAGGCAGAGTCAGACCGAAATCCAAACTTGAAACTTGATGAAAGTTTCATGTATGGATTTTGTTCCAGTTCTAGTTCTGCTCGCTCTTTGTTTTTCCCACAATCTGGATCCGGACCTAGTTCCACCTCTTCGATTTTTGTCTTGTGCATCTTTTTTTTTTGGTTCCTCCCCAATCTCGGTTCCCCCAACATTTTTTCCTTCACCTTCTTTTGAGTTTTGTAGGGATTGAAACTAGACTGGAATCCAAACCCAAACCTTGAAGAAAGTTTCAGGGGTGGATTTGGTCCCAATCCCAGTTCCACCAAGATTCATCTATTTTTCCTCCACCCCCTTTTCTCACTCTGGTCTCATTTTGGTCCTCATACCGGCTCCAACTCCACAGGAGGGTTCAAGCTCGGGAAGTAGCGAAGGCTCTCGCTGAGGGAAATTAATATTAGCCTAATGTCTTGCCGATAGCTTAGTGTCTCACCGAAAGGAATGTAAGCCTCGGTGAAAGGGAATGTCATCGCTAAGAAGGGCAGGGCCTCGCTATGATGTCTCAGCGACTGACAAGGGTCACGCCAACAGTGTTCACTGGGGAATTCTCCACATAAGATTTTAAACTCGGCAGGAGGTCTTGCCGAGACGGTAATGTACCCCCGACCAAAGAAAAAGTAAACTCATCAAAGAGATGTGTGAGCTTCGCCATAGGTCCTACCAAATGTGGGGAAATCTCCTTAATATTTTACATCAGTGTAGCTCTCTACCATCACGATAATCTCTTGCCAACACATTGTAGTCTCAGGGACATGAGGGGATATCGGTAAGACAATCTGAGCTTGCTAAGAAGTATCGGCAACCTGGGAATGTCTTGGTGATAGAATAAAGAAAGCTCAGTAAAAGGTTGTGCCTTTCACTATGAGGTCTTACCGATTCAGTAAGGTCTCACCGAAAGCAAGCTGAGCTTGCCAAGAGTTGAAGACTTTTCCCTAAGGTCTTGCCGACAGATAGAAGTCTCACCGAAAGCATCACACACCTGGTACAAGAATATGCCTTCGACGAAGGATCTGAGCTCGAGGGGAAATGTCCTGCAAATGCAGTATGGTCTCAGCAAAAGGAGGAAACATCGGCAAGACGAACAATTTTTTCTATGAGTCTTCTTGACCTGAGAATATCTCCCTGATAGAGTAGGATGCGTATGGTAAAGTTTCTTCCCAATAGCGATTGTCTTGGCAACCAAAAAGACGATATCGGCATGACTTTTAGGCTCGTTGAGAACTCACGCTGACAGTTCCATGCTATGTTGATGGCTTCAAAAGGGCATAATTGCATCGGTGAGACACTTCCAGTGTCTCACCGAGATGCAATTATTTTCAAAGGAGTTTTGACCACCTATAGAGCATGCATGTTGTATGCTTAACCAACCAAGAGGAGCTGAGGCGAGCCATGGCAGTTTGATCAGAATGAAGAATTTCAATGGGATGAATGCAACATGTATCTATTGTGAGCTCAAGGCATTCAAATCGTTCAACCGAAGTGGTTCAAATGGGACACAATGCTAGGATCAGAATGAATGCGGTAGCTACGAAATATCTATAGAAGGCTTCTCTGGGGTGACTCTTGGCTAACATGGAGATGCAGGGGTGCAACATTTATTTCAATCAAAAGATCTTAGGATAGATTTTTCTAAGACTGATATTTTCTTAAGCCCTAAGGGGTCGACATAGTTTGATATATAAGGCATTTTTTTCCTTTTCTGTAGGAGTTCATATTATGCATTCAAAAGGAGTTAGTGATTTTTATCAATCCTTTCTTGACTAAATGTATGTTTTGTAACTCAATTGGAATCTAGAATATAACACAGAGTTAACTTTAGAAGCTACTATTAATGTTTGTATTATTCTCATTTCCTTATTTTAGATTATGCAAGTTCTTAACTGTGTTTTTTGTAAAATCTGTATTCGTACCTAAGGCTGTGAAATTTATCTTTTCAGGTTCCTAAGATATGCATGTAGAGAAAGCCTGTTAAGAATAGTGCATGAGTTTAAAGGGGTTATGTTAAGCAAGTGAAAATGCTGACTTTTTCTTTCAAGTGTATGTTTTTCTTGGGTCTATTTCATGATTTCTTATTAACTTGGTGTATCACTATAGGAATACCATAGTTTAGTTTCATTCATGTACTCCTCCCTTTTCTCTTTACAAGATCGTTAGTTTAGGTGATACCCAAAGGAATTCGGCCTTCTCTGAAGGTTCATTTCAACTACAGGTGACCCACAACCTTGAAATGATCCCATGTTGCTCTAGAAAGCTTATTTTTTTGTAGAGTTTGCATAGGGTGCATTTCTAGGTGACAACAATGACAAATTTACTTATGACTAATTCAGACCTTGGTTGTGAAGAATATTCCTAAGATGATGAGCCTCATAGGAGTGATGTTGATGTTTAGAGGAAGGAGATAAAGTCTTATCATCAACAAGTATCCTTAGATGAAGAGGGTGAGAGTGATTTCCTAGTCTATAATTTTGAATCAAATGATGTTTCTTTGAGAAGACTTTCTAATGAAGAGATTGAAAGGTATACAATTGCATTGGCTGCTAAGGAAAGGAGTGATTACCATTTGAGGAATAGAACTATGAGTGGCAATTAGGGCAGCCTGGGTAGCTTTTTTGTTAAATAAAATAATGCAAGAAGCAAAGAACCAAAAACAAAGAACAAAAGGGAAGAGACAAAACCCAAAGAGGGTAAGGAGATGAGAATTTGGGAAAAAAAGGGAACTAAGGCAAAGATTGATGATGAAGTTGTTCCTCAAGCTGAGAAGGTTAAGGATATGAAGCCCAATGCTGAAAAGGTCCAAGGACAAGGTGAAAAGGTAACTTCTACAAAATTCCTGCTCCTTGGGTTACCAAATTATTCTCCAGTTGATATGTTTCAGCTATTGTCTCAAGTCAAAATTGTAGTCCCACTCCTTCAAATGATGCAAATAGATGAGCATAAGAGTAAGAATTTTTCTCTTATTAAAAATATTACTGCTAGTGGGAAGGATAAGATGACAATAAATCAACTTGAAACAACCATGAGCCAAGAAAAGAATGTTCAGGCTGAAGTAGTGATCAATGGGAATCTGGAGATATAACTAGGAACCACTATTACTGCCAATCCTAATCATGTGAACACATTTTTTCTAAGCTTGATCATTGATGGTAAGTTGATTAGAAACTACATGATAGATTCAAGAGCCTCAAACAATGTAATGTGAGTAAAGATCATGGAAGAGATGAGTTTAAAGGTTGACAATACATACAGGAAGTACTACGCTATGGATTCAAGGGAGGTGCCCGTTATTGGGGTAATCAATAAAGTCTCTTATAAATTGGCAGTGTTTCTTGAAAAGGAGTTATATATGAGTGTTATGGAGTGCTTCCATGGGTGGGAGTATTCAGTGCGATTTTTCATTTGCAACCTTTTCCATTGACCAAAAAGATGTCAAGATCAATAGAGAATGAAGAGCTCCTCACATGATTGAACACATTGAGGAACTTGAAGAACCAGTGCGGATTAATTTTGTGGATACTTGTTTAGACACTTTTTGAATTGAGGAAGAGATTCCAAAAGAAGCAGTTAAGCCTACACCAGTTGATAAGGAGGTCCTGGAAACATCTCAAAAAAGTAACCTCTAAACTATATACTTTTATGGAGCATGTTCAAAGGAAGGCTCGGGAGCAGGAGTTATTCTCATTTCTCCACAAGGTAAAAATTTCAAGTACTCCTTGATACAATTTTCTTGTACCAATAATGTTGTTGAATATGAATCTCTCTTACTTGGTTTGAAGTTAGCCTACAAACATGGTATAAATTTGCTAAGAGTGTTGGGGGATTATGAGTTGGTAATTTCCTATATCAAGTATAGATTTTTCACTAAGGATAAGAGGATTAGATAGTATAGGAATGAGATTTGGGATACTACTGAGGGCTTTGATGCCTTTGGCATGGAATGGATAGAAAGAGGATAAAATGCCAGGGTAGATTTATTAGCCAATACTATTTTCAAGTTAGATGATGTTACCTTTGATGGTGTCTCAGACATAGAGGTGTAGACTAGGCCCACAGTTCCTGACAAAATTTGTAACTAGACAGTGTTTGATGATGAAAATGACATTTTGAGATTCTTACATTGCATTGACCAATATGAGGGCCAAGAGATTGACTTTGGTTCGTGTGTGGTTGAGGAAGATGGAAAAGAGACATTATTTGGAAATGAGATAATTCAATTGAAAACAAATAAAATTCCTAAGGGGCTAGTTGCATTAGAAAGGGTCTTTGATGGCCCAAAAAATTCAAATGTTAAGCAAGCATCCAACCATAAGGAAAAATTAGAAGAGATAAACTTAGGGAAAAAAAATTCCCCTAAAAAGGTGTATATAGGCAAGAAGATGAAACCCCGTGATGTGAGGAGTATGCTATTTGCTCTGTTGAGGAAATGCAGACATGTGTTTGCAAGGTCATATGATGAATTGAAGGCTTACATGGAGGACTTGTTTCAACATGAGATACCACTAAAGCCTTATGCAAAACCTTTTAGGTAGAAACATAGGCCAATTAACCCCACTCTACAACCAAAAATGAAAGAGGAGCTTACTAAGCTAAGAGATGCTAGGATTATAAAGCCTATTAGACATTCATCATGGGTGTCAAATCTAGTTCTAGTTAGGAAGAAAAATGGAGACTTAAGGCTATGTGTGGATTTCAGAAATTGGAATGTGGCATCTTTAAAGGATAACTACCCTTTGCCTAATATGGAAGCAATGTTGCAGAAGGTGACTGGATGTGAGTTGCTCTTTATGATGGATGGGTTTTTAGGTTATAACCAAGTCATGGTGAAGGATTCTGAACAATTTAAAACATTGTTCACAACACCATGGGAGACATATGTCTATGTAAGGATTCCATTTGGTTTGACTAATGTTGGAGCCACTTTTCAAAGAGCCATGGATGTGGATTTTGCTTATTTCATAGATTTGTTTCTTGCCATTTATCAAGATGATCTAACTACCCATAGTAAGAAGGAGGAGGATCATTGTTCACACCTTGAAAATACTTTTATTAGAGCCTTGGAGTATGGGATTTCTGTAAATCCCAAAAAGTGTCAATTTGGAGTTAAAGAGGGAAAGTTTTTGGGTCACATTGTGTCAAATGATGGGATCAGGATTGATCCTGAGTGGGTAGCAACAATTGATAAGATCCCATAGCCTAGGAATGTGAAAGGAATACATTCCTTCTTTTGACAAATAAAATTTCTAAGAAGATTTGTTAGAAACTTTGTTGAGATTGTAAGAACCATTTCTAAAATGCTAAAGAAGGGGGAGAAAGTAGCATGGATGGAGGAACTAGCAAGAGCCTTCTAGGCCATTAAGGATTCTATCAATTAAGCACCTATCCTTAAATCCCCTGATTATTCAAAGCCATTCTAGTTGTTCACGTTTGCTTCATTTCATATTGTACATAGCAGGAGTTCTACTCCAAAAGAATGATGATAGATTTGATAAACCTATTGCCTTCTTTAGTAAATCATTACAATCAACTGAGTTAAAATTTGATGTTATAAAAGTAGGAATACACCCTAGTCAAGGCTGTTAAATTTTTTAGAAAATATCTAATAGGAGCTACAGTTGTAGCGTACATCCCAATAGCCATAGTTAAAGATATTTTTACTCAACAAGAAACCACAGGCCATTAGTGTAGATGGATCAATAGGATCCAAGAGTTCAACATTGATATTTATATTACCAAGTTGGTAAGAGGTTAGTGCCTAGCTAAGTTGATGGTTGAGACAAACTTGGAGGATAACTAAATAAACCAAGTTGAGCATGAAAATGTTGCACCAATATGTGACATGCAGACTTGTGGGTGGTACAGAAGGATAATTGAATATCTATAGAAAATGCAATGCCCAAAAGGTATGCCTCATAATGAAAAAAAAACTCTTAAGTTGTAAGCAATCAAATATGCCATTATCAATGGTGAACTATGATGGAGTCCTGGAGGTTTGCTACTTAGGTGTGTGGATGGGGACCAAGCAGAAGATCTATTGATTGAGATGCATAAAGGAGCTTGTCAAGGCCATTACATGGCCAAAACTACCACTCATAATATACTAAGAGCAGCTTTTTGGTGGCCCACTATGTTCAAGGATGCCCATAGATTTGTAAAGAAATGTGATGCTTGTTAGAGGTTCATGGGTAAATTAAAGTTCTGAAGACACTTACCACTTAGGCATTGATTTTATTGGAGAAATGTCTATGAATTATAGTGGAGGACATGCCTAGATTCTGGTAGCAACTGATTATTCCATAAAGTTGGTTGAGGCCATTCCTACAAGGAAAGCAACTAGTAAAGTTGTCATTGATTTTTTGATGAATAATATTTTGGGTGGGTTTGGGGTTCCTGAGATAATTTTTTCTGACAACACTATGTTTTAGGTTTGAGGAATTCATTTATTTTTGAAACCAATATGGCATAAACATATCATATTCATCATCATATCATGCTCAGCCCAGGAATGGACAAGATGATTCCAATAATAAAATACTTATGAGGATTATCAAGCTGATGATTGAGAAGAACAAGAAAGGCTTGGGATTCAAGCTATAGCTTGCCCTATGGGTTGATCAGACAACTATGAATAAAGTCATTGGGAAATAACCTTTCAATCTAGTATATGGGATTGCAACAAGAATACCACATAAAAACTTGATCAAAATGTACAAGTTTTTCCAAGAATATGACAGTGATATTTGTGATGAGATGCAATAGAGAATGAATGAGTTGATTGAGCTTGACGAAACCAGAACAAAAGCTCATAAAAGAAATGAGAAACTACAATTGCAAGTGAAGCACATGTACAACAACAAGGCTATTGAAAGGAAATTCAAAGTAGGATGTATGGTCCTAATGTGGAATGAAAGATCAGAAGATAAAGGAAAACATGGGAAGTTCGATCCTCTGTGGTTAGGACCTTACTTAATTGTTGATACACATGGAGAAGATTCTTATTTCTTGTAGTCACTAGTTCTCGAAGTCCTATTATTTCTATAAATTTTGTACATAGGTTTTGTGTATTTCCCTTTTTATTGCATTTGCTTTTCTTGTCTGGACAAAATTTCTATTTTTTTCATCATTGTATGCTTGGTTTGCTCATCTAGAGATCTAAGATCTTGCTATCCTCGTAGGAGGTATACATCCCCAGTCGGAGCCACTGGTGGAACACTAAAATTTTTCATGGTTTCGTTGGTTTCATGGTCACATTTTTGGTTAGTTGTATCTTGTTGCCACTAGGGTCTAGGGTTTAAGAGTTTTATACACTTTTCCACCCTTGGTTATCCTTCATCTTATGTTCTCGCATTGACTGGCTAAACTAGTTTACCAGTCACCTAAGTGCTTTCCTATGGTCTTTATCATTGTTATGCAATTGACCCCAACACCTTGGCCATCGTCAAGCCTAGCAGGTCCCTCTTTTATGAACAAATTTTGGGGTATGTGCAGGATCATCATGGAAAAAATAGGCCCTTAAGTGGCAAAAAATTTAAATAAATCAGAGTTAGGAAATTTTACGTAAAAATTTGAATAAGTTATTTATATTATTTCAAAAATATGTAAGAATAGAATCTATAGAAAATTGAATGTAGATTCTAAACTACTAGGTTTGTTTAAACAAAAAAAATCTATTTAGTGAAAATTTGAAATTTCAATGCAATAGTACTTTAAATTTTGGAAAAAATAAGTAGGTAATTGCTTTGATCACCCTCACCACAATAAAATGATAATATTTTTCTAATATTTGAGATAGTAGAGGACTCATGTCCCGATATGATGCATATTTTTATTATAACTTTTAAAAAATATAAAAAACTCAGATGTCTAATCATTTAACTTGGTCAAAACTTCATGAAATTCAATTTTTATTTTTTTATTTCTATAGTATGTGAAGCATAGAATGTGATGCATGTTTGATTCAAAAATGTGATACTATTTGAAAGCTATAGTTGTTTTTCAGCCTATCAATCAGACTTTAGTTAATTTGAATAGAAAATGAATAATAATTACTTATTAAATTCAAATTAAAGCATAATTTATATTGGTGGAAAGTTGAGAATCTCCTTTAAAAACCCTTTTCGTTTCATCGATATTTGGTAAAGGGTATGTCCAGTATCATGATGGGCCAAAAAGTGGCGATATGATGGATACGTGTAGGGTATGTGGTTGACAATTTTTTTAACCCAAAATTGATGAAACGAAAAAGAGTTTTTAAAGGATATTCTCAGCTTTCCACAAATATAAATTATGCTTTACTTTGAATTTAATAAATAATTATTATTTATTTTCTATTTGAATTATGACTAAAGTCATGATTGATAGGCTAATGTAAAAAAACCTATAGCTTTCAAATGGTGTCACATTTTATAAATTTGAAACATGTGTCGCATTCTATGCTTCGCATATCATAGGATTTAAAAAAAAAGAATTTCATGAAGTTTTGACCAAGTTAAAGTGGTCAGACATATGGATTTTTATATTTTTTAAAAATTTTAATAAAAATTTCATAATTAATTATTTACTTAGAAAAAAATTAAAAAAAATATGCATCACATCTGGACACGAGTCCTCTACTTATATCGAAAATATTATAAAAAAATATTATCATTTTATTGTGGTTAGGGTGGTCAGACAAACATCCACTTCTTATTTTTTCCTTGAAATTAAAGTACTATTGCATTGAAATTTTTAAAATTTCACCAAAGATATTTAAAAAAACCTAGTAGTTTAGAAACTACATTAAATTATCTATAGATTCTATTGTTACATATTTTTGAAATAATATAGATAACTTATTCAAATTTTTACGTCAGGTTACCTAACTCTAATTTTTTTGAATTTTTTGCCACTTAAGGGCCTATTTTTTCAATGATGATCCTACACATACCCTAGAAAAAAATTCACCAACCACATACCAATCATATTGCCACTTTTTGGCCCATCATGATCCTACACATACCCTTTGCTCACATATTTTTATTAGAGTTTCTTAAGTTTCTCACTCACTATCTATCGCTCATTGCACGTTGCTTGTGGAATGCTTTCTCAAACGCATGATGAGTGATACAATGTTTGTGCCTTTAGCAGTTGGTTCATTTCCCATCACATGTTCTATTGCTACTAAGGGAAACTGACCAATGATGAGCGATGTGGTTAAGTTTTTAACCCATCACTAGCCTTTACATATCGCCAATTACATCATGCCATTTTAATGAGGGCCCGCAACTACCGATGGATGGAGTTCCTTCCCATCACGTAGCCTTAGTCTATCATATATTGAGATTACTCACTAAAGTATGAACATATGATGAGTGATGGAATTCAAGTCTTCGGCTAAGATCTTCTTATGCTCAAAGATTGAGGACTAAGGTCTCATTGTTGGCTTCCAATCCATTACTTGATGGTGTCCCAGTGTAAATGGGAAAGCGATGATGAGCGATACTCATGGAATGTGGAGAGTTATATGTGGTAGTTCCTTAGCTCATCAAGGTACATATCAAATCACTTGTAGGGCCTTGTGGAGAATATGAAATTTGTGAGCCGTTAGAATTTTTGCATGAGTGAATCCATGACCCAAATTCAAATAGGAATTACCAACATAGGGAGTAATTGTTCACTCACAAAATCCTTCTTGCACCATTAATGGTGGGTTTACTTGGTCGAATTCATAAAAAGGGGTTTGCACTTGTATTTTTTTCTCATTTGATCAATTGAGGAGCTAAGGAAGATTTCGAACTAACTAGAGCCAAAGCCAAAGAAAGTTGCAAAAGAGTTTTCCTAGGTGAGTCGTTAGCAAATCCCACTAGTTTCTTGGTTACTGGTACATTGAACTAAAATGCCTGAATTGCTTTCAAGGATTAATTAGAGATTCTAGCTTCTTTTGATTAAGTACAGTTTCCTAATTGGCTAGAATTATATCTGAGCTTAAATTTAAGCTGCCAATACTAGAGTAGCAATCCCAAACCTAGTTTAATTCCAAACCCAATAAACTTGAAGAAGCCAAGATGAGTCAACCCGGTGAGTTGTCATCTTCAAAACCTATATCTAAGAAGAAAAAGAAGAAGGTCTCTCATGACCTGCCCCAAACATCTGAAGTGACTGAGAAGGAAAAGGGCTAACTAAAGGAGTACACCCGCTTTATGGATAAATTCCAACTGCCAAATGTCAAAGAAAGTGGTAGGAAGGCTACAGGGGAAGGAATACTTACCACCAATTTCAAAGACCTTGCAACTGAAATTGTTGATACTATTGTGCCAAAGTCTAGATGGGAGTTATTTTTGTATGCTTTCACAAGAAGAGATACTCGAAATCCTGGTAAAGATGTTTGGGGTTATGATTTAGGGAAGTTGGTTATCCCTAATGTCTTTGTGGAGGTAGACCTAATGCTACACCTTGCAGATATGTATGATGATGCAAATAGGATAATCACAGACACTGAGGGTAGGAGTATTACAGAGATAAAGGTAAGAAAAGTTATGGAAGTTTTTAGAATGAAACCTAGTGCTAGTGAAAATATCAGCATGGAGAAGTTGCAGATGGCATATGTTGATCATAGGGTTGGAATCCAAAGAGGTGAATTGCTAAGGCATAGATGAGATAAGGGTGTTGTGTTTGCACTCAAAGAAGTTGAACCCCTCGATTGTGAAGAATTTGTGGATTATTTTAGAAACACATACTACATGTTGTGTCAGGTGCTTAGGGTAAGGTGCGATGGAAGGATAACCTCACCCCTATTGTTTATGATCATGGACATTCAACATAAAAATAAGCACACATGGTTTGATTATGCTAGCAGAGTTGCTGACCAGTTACATTATGATTTGGTAAGGTTGAAGGAGAGGAGAAGGTGATTGACATTCAAACAATATTCACTACTAATGCATATGATATTGTATTAGGGAAGGGAAGTATTTGGAAAGGCCCTAAGTTTAAGACAAGTGGATGAAAGAAATAATACATTTCTTGTCCAATTGTGGAAACACATTTGGGACTTACATTGGCCAAATTCAAATTATGCTAGATTTTCTAATGCTATAAAACACACTATTCTAGTACAAATGGGCATTGTACCAGTTGAAAGGATTTCTAGAACAATTCAGGCACTGTTGTGGCTAGAAGAATATTGTGATAACCCAAATTATGAGTGCAATTGGGGAGATTGGTACATGTATGATGATTGCACGATTATTAGATGTTATGGGACTTTTGTGCCTCCACATATACTACCTAGGTTTGTTTTTGATAGGCTAGATTTCACTAAGATAATGTGGCAAATGGATCATTCTAATGTAGAGAACTTTAGGTTGTTCAGAAAGGCTTCCATCATTACTTCAAATTTCTCCTTTGATTATTTTGTTGTCTTGGAAAAGGAGGCATATGAGGTATTTGGTATATTGATCAATAATCTAAGAATGAAGGTGGCATCTACTAGAAAGTTTGATCCAGAGGGGCATATCAATAGAGAAAATATTAAGAGGGGAATCTCTAGATATGGACCTCATGCCTTTTTCTTCAGGGAAGATGTGATAAGGAATTTTCCAACAATTGTTGTTAAGGATAGAGAAAAGATTTGGATGAAAATTGTTGAGGTTGAGTATAGGGTTTCTTCTCAGAATTCTTATTATGAAATCCCTTACAAGCACCTCATTGATAAGTTCTAAAGGATAGAATTGTTCCTTAGTGATTTTAGTGATGGTACTTTTTTGGAAAAGGTGGAACAAGCAGAGCAGATGGCTTGAAAGGATCTACAAGAATATTTAGTGAAAAATAGTAGTCAACCAAAGGAGTCCACAGAACTAGAAGAATAGCAACCAATAGATATTGAATATAATCATGTTATAGAGTTGCTTCCTACAAATGTTGATGAAACACAGGGTGTTGAGGGAAATATACAACAACCATCTGTTGAATCAATGCCTCTTGAGCAAGTTGTGGAGTCTAATTTTTCTCACCTTGATATTGGATATGTAATGGAACCATTTGTTCTAGATGTTAGGTTAGTACCCTAGGAATATGATGAAAGCTAGGATAATGATACAAGGGTTTTAGCCTGTGCCAAGTTCCTAGAAGATGATTCCTTTGTGACATCCAAATAATTTAGAGAGTATATCCCTATGCTGAAAGCTAAAGAAATAAATGAGAGGATACAAAAAGCCCTTGAAGGAGTGGATCCTTCATAGCAAGAAGAAGTCAAAAAAATGGTCGAGCAGGAGATTATTCAATAAATTGAGCAAATGAATCTAGTGGAAGCTAGAAGAATGGAAAAAGAGAGTGGTGTATTAGTAATCCAAGGATGGAACCTATCCTCAATAATTACTCTGGATGCAATCAAAAGTGACCTAAGTGCTATGGTATCTGAAGAAAATTTTGATGAGAAATTTTTTTGTTCAGGGTTTAGCCCCAGTTTACATGCATTATCCATTTGGTCATTAACACCAGATTTAGGGAGGTGTAGAATCAACAGAACAATGATTGACATGACAAGAGATTTGGTTATTGGAAGGGATTTAGAGATGACAGCTCCACAAGCTGCAAGGTTGACAATGCATACAACCATGTTGAGTGTTGACACTGCAAATATTTCTAAGGCTAGGTACATGAAATTGTTGAAAAAGCATAACAAACTAGTTGAGGAATACAATAAGTTGAATGCTACTTTAGTTAGGGTAGGTCAGCAAACCTTTCCTACTTCCTCATCTACCACCTCAAAGAAAGATAAAGAAACCTTTAAATTAAGAATAACTGTCTTGAAGGTTGAACTCCAAACACCTAGGTTTGAGAATAACATGTTCGAAGAGAATATGAACAAGATTACAAAGGTTATTACTGACAAAATTCTAGGCCACTGATTGACTAAGGAAGCCCTTAAAGCAGAAGCCACATGGTCAACCTATAAAGGAATACATGAAGCATTTGAAACATTCCAATATGTTCATGAAGCTTTTAAGAATACTTGGAATAAATGGATTAGTAGATTGAATAGATTAAAGGAGTTACAAGTAAATACAAAGGATGATCCTGAAGCTCTAGCAAATCTTCAAGATATCATAAGAGGAATTGAAATGATTGGTGAGGTCATAGGCTCCAATGAAATAATTGGAAGGTATCTACACTTGGTCAAATCAAGGCCTTTAGGGAAATGGAGGAACGTGGTATGCCCAATATCCTTAATGAAGATTGATGTTCACTCAAAGAGTATGAACCATGGAGGGATTTCTTTAAGCATCAAACTGCTACAGGTTCATAGATAACATATATTGATAACAAGTTGGACTTAACTATGCTAAATGGTATAACTGAAAAATTCATCACAATTCAGGTTGACATTGACACCTTTGTAAAAGAGGCTTGAGTAGTGATTGATGCAAGATATCATGCATACCACACAAAGGTACAAAATTTGTTGGATATAAACTATCCTATAGAGTCCATAAGTATAATAATTGGCTAGGAAAATATGTTGAATAGGCCATAAAGGTGGTGAGATAGATATAGAACTTGGTCTAGTATAATATAGGTCTAGCCTTTGAAATAACTATATTGAAAAATCTATATCTTTTCAAATTTGAAAATGCACATGGAAATCCAACCAATTCTCTCATTCTGCTTTATGTTGTTTTCTACATTCATATTTTGCACTTTTGCAGAGTAAGGTGATGATGTGGATGAGGATGAAAATTTAATATGCTCTTACAAGTGTTGTCTTTTTGTATTTCCCCCCATTTCTTCAAAGTGTAAATGTAACCACCTGGGGGTTGAAATGAAATGAAATACTCTTGAAATACAAATTGAAATGTAATGTGTCTAGCAAATAGCCTGAGGCTTCTTGCTCCCTTAATCTTATAAAAGGGAATTTGAGGCTATTGTGCAGGGGTCTTTGAAAATTTTGGTTGATCTTGGGTAGTTTAGCATATATCTTGATGGAATGCAATAAGCATACAATGGATATAGAACTGATCATAAAGTCTTCGGTTATGGGTTTACATTTACAGTTAGCTTAATTTTTTTACAACAATTGTAGCATTTGAGTATCAATAATGGAAAATTATATACAAATTGTCTACTATGGATTGGTTCATGAATTAGCAATGAAATTGATCTCAAATCAATGTGGTTGGATGTGTGTTTGCAATTCTGCTTCAATTCAAGTAGTTGATTTAAATGCTTAAATGTAGTCATTGTTTCATGTGTTAATTCATAGGATCTATACACTTTTTCTATACGTAAGGTTTGAGTTATGAATTTGTAGTGAAAATCCATAATAGTCTGCGAATGTCGAATACCTTTGTCGTTACAATACATTATGTTATGAATTTGACCTTGTCACCCTAGGATAATGGACTGTTCTATATGTTAAGTGAGTTTCAAACGTATCTGACCAGCTAGATCGCATCAAAGAATACTTCACTTAATTGAAATCACACATAAAATGATGATGGATGTTGTAGTTTTTGTTTGAGTTTCCCATTCTCTACTCCAAGTTGTAAAGGTGTAAAGGATTTGCTAATTCTTTACAAATTGTCACTTGTCAAATCATATATATGAGAATGTTTCTACTTAAAATGTATTGTACGTCTAATTCATATGAAGAAATGTTGTAAGTGTATTGTGGGATCACCCTCCTGGGTTTTATAGAGCTCGAAGTGTAGGATGAAAGCTTGATTGCTTTCTCTAGCTCGTTGGCCAACCCCTTTTAGGTTGTTGATAATTGGAATTAGAAAATCCATAGGCTATCTTGAAGATCCATTTAGAATATAAAAGAGCCAATAGGGAGGAATTGCATATAGTAAACTATACATAAAATAGAAGGATAACAACTGTTGATAGTTATGGTCTATGTAGATGACATCATTTTGGAGGTAGTGAAGCCATGTGCAAGGAATTTCAAAAGGAAATGTAGAATGAATTTGAAATGTCAATACTAGGAGAATTATCTTTCTCTCTTGGGTTGTAGATTATATAATAAAATAAAGGCATATTCATTTCATAGCATAAGTACATAAAGGAGATGTTGAATAAATTCAGGATGAAAGATTGAAAATTGGTTGGAACACCCATGGTTGCATGTTGAAAATTAAGTAAAGATGGTGAATTTGATTCGATAGATCAAACTTTGTACAAATCCATGATTTATAGTTTTTTGTATGTGACATCGAGTGATCCCACAATAGTGGTTTACAATTTTTGGCCAAACTAGACACTAAAATTAATTTTTTAACTTAATCTTCACATTCAAGCACCTATAGCAACTAAACTGTGAGGAATTTGAAGATGATGCAAAATAGAGTCTCGTCACTGTAAGGAAAAATAGATGCGGAAAACAATTTTCCTAGCGTCAATACCTCAGGAAAGAATGCAAAAGTACCTTTAATTTTTCAATTATAGTCAAATTGAGATGCACTATGAGATAGATTATAGAAACAGAGTATTTAGACAAACACACATGAACACCAGATATATGTGGGAAAACCCTTACGGGAGAAAAACCCACCACACCAAGAGAAATCACTTTATATTATAGTAATCAAAGTTACATACAATTCCAGACTTATCTTTCTGGTGTCATTAAATAGCAGCATTCATCATCTACATTCTTCGAACAGAAAAATTTCAAGTTACAACCTTTACAAATTTTTAAAACCTTTACTGATACAGTTTGAATAGTTCACACTTCACTGTTGATCGAACTACTATCCAACTTCAAAACATCTACAATTTCTAACTATATCCAATGCATTCCCTGACTATCGAGCTCCCTCACAGAACTGTCACAACGAATAGACTCCCAACGGTTCCAATTCAGCTCTTCTGATTCATCCATGTGATTCCACATCTGAAGTCATACACGGTCAATAGAATTTGAATTACATTAGCATCTTGGTGAGACACTAACAGTGTCTTGCCGATGCCACATTGACCTCTTATCGATGTCGCCAATAGCCTCTGTAGTCGCCAAGATATTATATCAGGATCCAATAGATATACTGAGTCATCATGAAGTCATTCGGACTTATCGCTTTTGCCAGAAGGTCATGACGAAACACTAAGGATATACCGAAGTTCCCATATCTACCAAGCACCCAACGGAAGTCAGCAAGACTTACTCCTATTGCCAAGAGTTCATAGCGATATTCATATGCTACTCCAAAGTGTTCACCTATCGCCAAAACATTTGTCCATCGTTGAGAGAACTTACCGATTTATATATGTTTCACCAAAGACTGACTGTCGCCAAGAGTTACTCCGATAGCCATCGGCTATCGGAAAGACAATAGCTTATCACTCAGACCTCATAACAAAGTCTAAGAGTTATATCGATAACTCCCAAGTAGTCCCTATCAGCATAGCTTTCTTCTATCGTTAAGACCTTTCTCCGAGTTCATTAAGATATACCAAAGATTTTAACACTTGAGTCTTTCATCGCTAAGACATAGTCACTTTAGTAGGACATCATATCGATGGCATTTCCTTCGACTAAGTCCCTCCAATAAAATTCATTTGACATAGAATTTGATTTCACGGTGACCTCTCACCAAGCCATAATAAGTTACCCCGAGGACATCAATTCATATGATGTCAGCAAGAGAACAATACTTCGCTGAGACATCCTAGCGAGAACCATAAGCTTTCTCTGAAGATCACAGTCGCTAAGAGTTATGCCAATAAAAAAATGAATGGCCTTTTGGCCAAGGCTCTCCCAAGTGCTATGAGGTCATAGCGAATACACCAAGCTATAGCGATCGACTCCATAGTGGACCTTTCGGCAAGACAATACCTAGGTCAAAGCGACCTGTTCAGAATTTGATAAAACAAACTGCTAGTTGGCCAGACAATCAGAATGTCACACCGACATTTCTCTAAAGCAGGTTTTAGCCTATAATGTTTGAGGCACATATTTCCAACAATCTCCCACTTGACGAAGATCATTCAGGCACCTCCAGAGCATGCAAAAATTACTTTACTGAAAAACATGGGCACTAAGGCACATTGAACTAGCACACCACCTGAACTTGTCTGTGCTCACCAGCTTTGTCAATGCATCTACAACATTCTCCAGAGTGTCAACCTTTTCCAAACTAACCTTTCCATCCTCAACCATATCTCGTACAAAGTGGTACTGCACATCAATATGTTTCATCCTGGCATGGAAAGTTGGATTCTTTGATAGACAAATGGCACTTTGACTGTCACATTAGATTGTTATTTCCCCTGCATCAAAACCAATGTTAGAACACAAACGTTTCAACCATATAGCTTTTTTACAAGCATGGGTAGCTCCCATGTATTCAACCTCTGTGGTGGACAAAGCGACTACAGCTTGCCGCTTGCTCATCCAACTCACTGCACCACCATTCAACATGAAAATGTAGCCATTAGTGGATCTTCTGCTATCAATATCCACTGCCAATCAGAATCTACATAACCACGAATGTTGAGAGTCCTTTGTGATTCAACCAAATTACCCTGGTAACACAATGCAAAATTTGAAGTTCCCTTCAAATACCTAAACACCCTCTTCACAACATCCCAATGTATTCTACCTAGATTAGCCATAAATTGACTAAGTACTCCCACTGCTTGGGCAATGTTTGGTCTTGTACAGACCATTGCATACATGAGACTGCCTATAGCACTAGCATAAGGTACACTGGTCATGTCCTCCATCTCAGTAGGAGATTTTGGACAATCCTCAAGAGATAGCTTCATTCCCTGTATGATTGGAACAACTAACTATTTGCAATCATTCATAAAAAATCTCTCTAGAACAGTATTTATATACTTACTCTGACTGAGCCAAATCTTTCTATTCTTCCTGTCCCTGGTTATCTCCATCCGCAGAATATACCTTGTTGCACCAAGATCCTTCATTTTCAACTTAGCAGACAATTGAGACTTAAGATCAGAAATCATTAGCTTGCTATTTCCTATGAACAACATATCGTCAACATAAAGAGAAATAACAAGCACTCGATCACTTTCAGCTTTATAGTATACATAGTGATCATATTTTGATCTCACAAAGCCTAAAGATAATACATAGGTATCAAATTTCTGGTACCACATTCTAGGTGATTACTTTAACCCATACAGAGACTTCTTTAATTTGTATACTAGTTTTTCTTTACCTTTCTCAACAAAGTGCTCAGGCTGGGACATATAGATTTCTTCTTCAAGATCACCATGAAGAAATGATGTCTTCACATCCATCTATTCAACCTCTAAGTCATACGCTGCTGCAAGTGACAATAGAAATCTAATGGACGTCAGCTTTGCTACAAGAGAAAATATTTCCCCATAGTCAATTCCCTCTACCTGGGAATAACCCTTTGCAACCAGTCGTGCTTCGTATTTTTCTACACTACCATCCAAACCAATCTTTTTCTTAAATACCCATTTATAGCCCACAGGTTTTCTGCCTTTAGGCAAGGGCACCAGACTGCAGGTTTCATTTTTATCTAATGACACCATTTCTTCCTCCATGGCTTCCAACCAAGAATCTGAATCAGACATTTTAATTGCCTCATTTACAGTCCTAGGCTCATCAGTGCTAGAAATCAAGGCATAGGCACAAGTAGAATCAATTAATGAGAACCCATACCTATTTGGTTGTTTCCTTTCTCAAGTTGACCTCCTCACTGGCTGAGGCTAAGGTTCATCTTCTTCAGAGCTTTCAGAACTACTTGAGCTCTCCTCAGTTTTAGGTACGTTTTGAATCTTCAATTCCTCTTTCTCTAGTGTAGGATGAATTGCTGCTACATCCTTACTATTTTCTAACTTTGTCTCTAACTACAGATCCAAGGTGGAATGTTTTAGCTCATGAAAGATTACACTTCTACTATATACAACCTTCTCTGTAACAAGATTCCAAAGCTTGTATCCTTTAATGTTAGCACTATAGCCAATAAATATACACTAAACAGCCTTGTTGTCCAACTTAGATCTCTTTACATCTGGCACATGTGCATATGCTTCACAGCCAAAGACTCTAATATGTCTAAGAGAGGGCTTCTTACCAGACCACACTTCCATAGGTGTCTTATCAAAAAGAGCAGAGTTTGGAGATCGATTAACTAAGTAACATGCAATAGCAGTAGCTTCAGCCCAAAACTTTTCTTCCAAACCAGCACTACTAAGCATACTTTGTGCTCTCTCCATCACTGTCCTATTGTACCTTTCTGCAACTCCATTCTACTGTGGAGTGTAAGGTGTAGTCTTGTGTCTTTTGATTCCATGGTATTTACAGTATCTTTCAAATTTGTCAAAATAGAATTCACCGCCATTATCAGTCCTTAAGCATTTTATTGTTTTACCAGTCTAATTTTCAACAAGATTTTTAAATTCCTTAAATCGACTGAACACTTCTGATTTACTTTTCAAAAAATATATAAATGCTCTTCTTGAATAATCATCAATGAATGACACATAGTATCTCGATTTAGACAAAGAAGGAACATCTACTGGACCAAACACATCCGAATGAATATAGTCTAACAAACTAGAAGTTTTATGAGGACTATCATAAAATGAAACACAATGTTGCTTTCCATATATACACTGTTCATAGAATTCAAATTCCAGATTACAGTCTTCAAACCCCTCAACCAGGTTTTTGTTCTTCAAGGTTTTCAAACCTTTTTCTCCTATGTGGCCTAACCTATGATGCCAAAGCATAGTCTTCTCTGCAGGAATTTTTACTTCTGTAGAGTTTACATAATTAGGGATATTTCCCTCGTTACCTCCATGAGCAACTTTCAGTGACTTCGAAGAGACACTGTTACAATGAACAACTTGTGCATCCAGCTTGTACAGGGTACCAATTTGAGCACCTCTAGCCAGCACCATTGAACCTCTAGTCATCTTGTAGCCACTTCCCGAGAACAAAACTTGTACTCCAATATCATTTAGCTTACTGACAGCAAGTAAATTTTGAGCCAGGCCTGGTATGTGCATAACATCATTGATCCTCTTTATTCTACCATTAGGGAATTGGATTCTGACTCTTCCACAACCAACAATTTCCAAGGTTGAATCACTCGCCAAGTACACCTTTCCACCATTGTATTCTTCATACTTTGTAAACCATTCTCTGTGACATGTCATGTGGAACGATGCTCCAGAATCGATCAACCAAACATCATCTAATGCCTGAGTAGCCAAGGCTACAATGAAGGTGTCACCATCACTATGAGAAGAACCATTATTGGAAGACCCTTTTTTCTTCTTTTTCTCCTCTTTACAATCCTTTCGGACATGACCAGGTTTCCCACAGTTCCAACACTTCACCTTGGACTTCTTGCCAGGAGACTTTGATCTCCTCTCTGATTTCGATTTGGACTTCTTGTCCTTCTTCTTGTCTTTCTCCTTTGACCTTCCTCTGATAGCAAGAGCCTCCTTCACCATCTCAGAAGATTTTCTTCTTATTTCTTCTGACAGCAAAGAACCAACAATATCTTCCATTTTGAAATTGGATGTTGTACTCCCAATAGCCATCACTAGATGATCCCATGAGTCTAGCAAAGAACATAACAAAAGCATACAATGATCTTCTTCTTCAATATTTACACCAACATATGTTAATTGTGCGAGCAACATGTTAAATGCATTCAAATGATCAGCTATAGACCCTCCTTCCTACATTCTCAAAGAGTAAAGCTTCTTTCTCAGGAATAGCTTATTCACCAAAGATTTCCCCTAATAAATAGATGCCAGTCTCTTCCACAAGAGAGAAGCAAACTTCTCTTCATGCACATTGAGAAGAACTGAGTCTGCCAAATAGAGCCTTATCAACCCCTTCACTTTCCTATCTACAAGGTCCCATTCTTCTTGCTTCATTCCTGTAGGTTTAGTTCCAGACACAGCAAGCCAAAGATCTCGATCTACTAAGAGATCCTCCATCTTGAGTTTCCACAATTCAAAGTTATTGCCATTGAATTTATCTATTTCAATCTTCCCAAAGGAACTAGACATCTTAATCTATAAATAGAAATAACAATCTCTACAAAACTCCCGCTGAACAAAATTGACACAAAAAACCCAATGTACCCCCAAGGATAACACAACTGGCCAAGCTCTGATACCACTTGTAAGGAAAATTAGATGCGGAAAACAATTTTCCTAATGTCAATACCTTAGGAAAGAATGCAAAAGTACCTTTAATTTTTCAATTACAGTCAAATTGAGATACACTATGAGACATATTATAGAAATAGAGTATTTAGACAAACACACATGAACACCAGATATACATGGGAAAACCCTTACGGGAGAAAAAGCCACCACACCAAGAGAAATCACTTTGTATTATAGTAATCAAAGTTACATACAATTCCAGACTTATCTTTCTGGTGTCATTAAACAACAACATTCATCATGTACATTCTTCGAACAGAAAACTTTCAGATTACAACCTTTACAGATTTTTAAAACCTTCACTAATATAGTTCGAATTCTTCACACTTCACTATTGATCAAACTACTATCTAACTTCAAAACATCTACAATTTCCAACTATATCCAATGCGTTCCCTGACTGTCGAGCTCCCTCATAGAACCATCGCAACGAACAGACTCCCAATGGCTCCAATTTGTCTCTTCTGATTCGTCCACGTGATGCCACATCATAAGTCATACACAGTCAATAGAATTCGAATTACATTGGCATCTCGGTGAGACACTAACAGTGTCTTGTCGATGCCACATTGACCTCTTATTGATGTCACCAAGAGCCTCTGTAGTCGCCAAGATATTATATCAAGCTCCAACATATATACCAAGTCATCACGAAGTCATTCTGACTTATCGCTTTTTCCAGAAGGTCATGCCAAAACACTAAGGATATACCAAAGTTCCCATATCTACCAAGCACCCAACGGAAGTCGGCAAGACTTACTCCTATCACCAAGAGTTCATAGTGATATTCATATGCTACTCCAAAGTGTTCACCTGTCACCAAAACATTTGTCCATCACCGACATAACTTACTGATTTATATATGTTTCACTGAAGACTGATTGTCGCCAAGAGTTACCCCGATAGCCATCGGCTATCGGCAAGACAATAGCTTATCGCTCAGACCTCATAACGAAGTCTAAGAGTTATATCAATAACTCCCAAGTAGTCCCTATCGACATATCTTTCTTCTATCGTTAAGACCTTTCTCTGAGTTCATTAAGATATACCGAAGATATTAACACTTGAGTCTTTCATCGCTAAGACATAGTCACTTTGGTAGGACATCACACCGATGACATTTCCTTCGACTAAGTCCCTCCGATAAAACACAGTCAGCATAGCATTTGATTTCACGGTGACCTCTCACCAAGCCATAATAAGTTACCCTGAGGACATCAATTCATATGTTGTCGGCAAGAGAACAATACTTCGCTGAGACATCCTAGCGAGAACCATAAGCTTCACTGAAGATCACAGTCGCTAAGAGTTACGCCAATAAATGAATGAATGGAATTTCGGCTAAGGCTCTCCCTAGCGCTATGAATTCATAGCAAATACACCAAGCTACAGTGATAGACTCCATAGTGGACCTTTCGGCAAGACAATACCTAGGTCACAACAACCTATTCAGAATTTGATAAAACAAACTGCTAGTCGGCCAGACAATCAGAATGTCACACCGACATTGCTCTAAAGGAGGTTTCAGCCTGTAATGTTTGAGGCACATATTTCCAATAGTCACATTTTTTCTGTAGATTCTAAAAATATTTTTTTCAAATTTTTTGGAATTAGATTGTACTTCTTTTTCCATCTCCCACAAAAACTGGCTTTTTTCATAAAACAACATTTTAAAAAAGTGACACACACTGTATAACACATAACTCTTTTTCCATGAAGGATAAAATTCTAATTCTTTTGAATTTATATTTGTAACTCCGATATCTAGTGCTTCCACTTGGTTAGATAGTTTTTTATTAATTTTTTTTCCTTAATCAAGTTTCAAAGTCAAACCAATTACAATTTTGATATAGCACGACCGTGTAACGCGTAACCTTTTTTGTATGGATCAAAATTCATTTTATTTTTTTGTTGGATCAAGAACTTCAATATTTGGTGCACTCATATTTTTGATTTTTTTTTGATAATCTGCTATTTTTCCACATGTGCAGAATAAAGACTTCCATTTTTGATGAGAAACCTATGTTTAATAAAACTAAGAAAATAAATACATAATAAAACAAAAACATATTAAAATTATATTCATTGGATAGCTCATTCCGAGGACTACCTAATACTAGTTGGGTTTGTGAAGATTCCTCCATTTTCATCCTCAACCTGAGCTCTAAAGTGCCAAAATTTAGGTTTTTTTTGTGTAGTAGGGGGGATGAGGGATAAGGAGGGTTCGTACAAACCCCTAAGGATGCAAGTGAACCTCTATGGGTTTGGTCAAACCCTGGTTCAAGCGAACCCATTCAAAGGGATTTGCTCGAACCCCTTTGCTATACATTCTTTTTGTTTTTTTGGCAGTCAAAATTCAAAGGGGTTTGGTCAAACTAGTAGGTTCGTACGAACCCCCAAAATCACTTTACTTGCTTTGGGTTTTTTTTTTGTGAGTTTTCCTTCCTCACTTGAATTGTAAACCACTATTGTGGCTTCACCCCATCATCCAGACCAAATATTATGTAGGTAGTTGGAATGGTTGCCAAATTTCAAGAAGCACTTAAAGAGAATCATGTTAAATCCATAAAAAGAATATTCGGGTATTTGAGGGCTATTGAAGATTTTGGACTATGGTGCCACAAGTGAAAATTTCACTTTGACTACATGCAAAGATGCAGATTGGGTAAGATATGTTGATGACTAGAAGAGCACAAGTGGTGGAGAATTATTTCTTGGTGACAATTTGGTTTCCTAGTTAAGCAAGAAACATGAATTAGTTTCTTTATCTACAACAAAAGAAGAATATATTTTTGTGGCATCATACTATACTGAAGTGCTTTGGAAGAAGAAAGAAATGAAGGAAATGAAGATTGAGTTTGATGAACCTATCACTATTATTTGTGATAACACCAATGCCATAAATATTTCAAAGAATCTAGTGATGCATTCAAGAATAAAACACATTGCAATCAAGTATCACTTCTCGAGGGAAAATTTTGTAGAGAAGGAAGTATGATTGGAACTTACATGTTGATACAAAGGAGCAAGTTGCAGATATATTCACAAAGCCACCTCCTAAGGAAACATTTGAATTTCTCCAGTAGAAGTTGGGAGTTTTTCTCCCTTCTCTTAAATCAAGAGGAAGTACAGGTTAAGTTGTAGCTTGGTCTCCCTACCAAAAGAAGACTAGGTGGTCTTGTGATATATTTTCAAAGGAAATGAAGCATAAAGTTAGAAGGATTTCATCAAGAAAACAAGTTTCCATACTATGTAGAAATCTGGAAATGAATAAAGGAGGAAAAAAAATGTAACTATAATCAAGGAGATTCATATAAATACTTTGCATTTGAAGTTATTGTCTTGTGGATTGAAAGATGTTCTTGTAAGAGGTTAATATCATAAGGGAGAGATTGGTGTAGTGAGATTATTGACCCTTTTCCATTGATTTCAAAGGGGGAGAGAGTGAAGAAAAAGGCTATAGTGAAGAAATCATTCTAAAAGTTATTTTGATGATGCATCATTTTGCTATTTTCCATCAATGACAAAGGGGGATATTCTTGAACATAGGTTGTCATTGATGTCAAAGTTTTTCATTAATGTCAGAGTTTGCAGTCAAACGTTTTTCAAGGATAAATGAGATTGTAGGAGTAATTTCAATTATGATTATATTCCCCTTGACTTAAAGTGTTGAATGTGAGGTGTTTAGTTTGTTTAGTGTTCATAATTTTACTTTCATGACGCAAAATCAAGAAATATATTATCAGTTGTTAATGTATTCTTGCAATATCTTTCTTGCATCTATTCTCCATGTCTATAGTTGTCTAGAAGTTTGTATCAATATATTTTTGTTCAAGGATATCTTTTGGGCAGAGGGATTTCTCTAGCAATACAATTATGGTCACCAATTCTTTCATCATTGCACTTTTTCTTTGAGGTTTGGAAGGAGAGTATGTCTACACTATTATTATTAGTTTCCCAATTTTTTGAAGCATATGTTCAACATGCAAAAAGGTTGAATTGATAAAATTCTCTTTGTGTATGTCTATCAACTAGTTACAGTTTAAGGTGTGTGTAGTAATGACTAGTAGCATACAAAATTCAAATCTTGTGTGTGGCATTAAGATAGGACCTAGTTAAGGTTCCTGTGGTGGCACACGTCATCATGTTTTGTTAGTGGTAAGAAATTTAATTTTGGACTAACTTACTACACGTTTCATGTAATTTGAATTTAGGTCCACCTTATTTTGTCCTAGCTCTTTACAAATCCCTGGCCAACATGGAAGAGTGTCAATGTAATGTCATATAAATATTTCAAATGTTTAGATGCATCAATAAGTATCTGATGATGACCGCATGAATTATACTTACATTTATGTGAAGTAGACTTGGTCACTAGTGAAAATTGAAGAGAAGGTGGTGAAGAATTGCAATCCAGAGTGTGTGTTTGTATTAGAAGATCATATGTAATGATGATGAGCATTAGCTATAATTTTGGCATGTGTTGAGTTACGCTAAAGATCCTTGGGATTTATCATTGTATTCTGGTAGGATTGGTGTTCTACCTGTTGTACTATTTCATTTGGAGATTGGTGTCTCTAGTAGCTTGGTGTCTACAAACATAATAGGGCATTGTTGTCTTTGATAGGTTGGTGCCTACTTCATTGTGTAAAATTCACTTGTATATTTCTACATTGCAAGGTTGGATTTGGGCAATAGATCCAAGCAACTTTTCTCACCATGGTTATTCACATCCAACATTTCCACAAATATCTGATGTTATCTTGCACAAATGTGTGTGCTTATGTTGTTCCTTGATCATTAGCTTTATGCTTTGAGTTAAGTGTGGTTTTTGATATGAGCATTTGAGTTAATATTTTTAAATAGATTTGATCTACTTATTCATCTCCTACTCTTACCCCCCTCACGCTCTCCCTCATTCCCCCTCCCCTTAGTAGATTGTGTACACTTCAAAAATAACTCAAATGAAAAAACTACTTATGAATATTACTACTTATTAGAATATTAATACTAAAAAGTAATATTTTTAGTTTAAACATAACAAAATACTTTCACTTGATTGATTACTTGTCTTTAATTTTGAATTCTACATACTACTATAAATTCTTTGTCACAAACACTAGTAACATAGAAGGTAAATTTTATTATTACAAAAATATTTATTTTAAATTAATATTATGAACAATCCCTGCAAAACTGTTATAATGTTTTCTACCATGTTCAACCTACCATGGGTGGGTAAAAGAAATGAATATATGGAATTTTATTTTTGGCTTTATCAGTTGAATAGAGCTTAGAATTGCTTTATTGTGACATTTTTTAATTTTAATCTATTTGTAAATTAAGAGAAGTGCTTTCTAAAAATGCTTATGATAAAGTGAACATCTTGTCTATTTGACTCTCAGGCAACTTTAATTATTGGTGTATAAACAACATGATTGTGACTGTGCTGATGTGAAACACCTACAAAATGGGCCATATCTAGTCAGAACATTCTATGTTTCATGCACAAACAACATCACACACTTTCCTAACAAACTAGGTCGCTTCTGCCTTTCTTCACTTGCCCAATGTCGAGCCTGCATTTTGTTTTTCTGTGTTTCAGATCAATCGGGTTCCATGACATCTACTTTTACCGCTGATAGTTGAAGTTTGGTGACGTTGTGTTCTTTGGTAAGTTCATGGAACAACCTTTGTAATAGCAATTAGTAGTACTATCTCTAAGTTTGAAACATAGGAGGTATTATTAGAAGAAATAGAGTGGAAAACATAAGAATATTTGAAGGATGTTTTTAGTTATAAATTCATTCAATGGGTAAAGACGTTCAATAGAGTAGGAGGATAAGGGAAGATCCAAATCTTTTACAAAATTTAAGGTTAAGTGTTGGAATTATGGTATAATTTTCTAACATGAAGAAGAAATACAAACAAAAGGTGGTCAAGATTGAGTCTAACCATGATTCAAATTTGAGAGTTTTGAATAAACACATTCAAGATGTGTTTTTTTTAGGCCTTGCTACACATGTTTGTGAGGATGGATGAATCGTTGAATTAAAATGATTTTTTCAGTAATTATGAGAGAATTGATTGTGTAAAATTATTTTTGGAAGACAATATATATATCAAGATTATCAATCATGACATAGTCAATCTCATGATTGGAAATAGGACCATATCTATTTTCAGTGCTCTACACACTCCTTGTTTAGGAAGGAACATGTTGTTCATAAGTAAAATAAATCATTTGGATATCTAGATAGCATTTAAGAAAGAAGGTTGGAAGATGGTGTCTAGAAGTATTGTGTTGGTTAAGGGAGTTCACTATAAAGCATTACTTCACCTTAATGTAGGTACTATTGAATGTAATATTTCTAAGGTTCTTGATTCTATAATCACAAGCTCCATATAATGAAGACTATGTTTTGACATGAACACATATGCCACATTTGTGAGAAAGGTCTTTAGACCTTGAAATCTTAAAATATGGTAGAGGGGATAGCTTTCTATTTTTTATATTTTGACTTTTGTGGGAATCATCTTCATTATATGAAATTAATTTATTTTTACGTCGAAGGTGTTCCATATATGAAATGAGCAACCTACATTTTGAAATCAACAGTTGAGAATTGAGAAGGATTATAGACGATGAAATCAATCTCAACCATCATCTCTATTTTTATTTTTAAAATGATTTAACAATTTAAAAGTAGACTTTTTGTTTTAAAAAAGAATTTTTTTTTTGATAAGATTTAAATGAAAAATAGAATTATATTTATTAATATTTCAATTCTAATAACTTTCTCTTTTATATTTTTAAAATGGTTTAACAATTCAAAAGTATTTTTATTTTAGAAACAGAGAAAATAAAAGAAATTTAAAAATAAGCTTTTTGTTTTAAAAACAAAGGAAAATAAGTTTATAAGATTGAAATGAAAAATAGAATTATATTTTACTAATATTTCAATTCTAATAAATTTAAAGTTACGGTTTTTACTTTTTTATATAACTATTTATTAACTTGATAAGTTTGGAATTTACTAATATTTTGATATATTTTGACATTGCATTTAGTTTATGTTATTTTCAAATTTTTAATTTAGACTTAAGTTTTAAATTTACTCTAATTATTTATTTCTTCTTATGAAATTACCAAAAAAAATAAAATTATTAAATCAACATAATTTATAATTAATTATTTTATTATAATTTTAATTTCTATAATAAAATAAATTTAAAATTCAAAATAATTAATTATTATAATTAATTTAATTTAGAATTAATTGTCTTTTCATAATTTTAATATTATAAAATAATTATATTTTGAATCGTAATTTATCTAATAAAGTAAATTTAAAATTTAAATTAAAAGTGAGTGAGAGAAACTAACTTTTGACTAGTCATTTTGTGCCAACAATCTAAGGATACCATGTGTCCCTAGGGAGTTATTCTTAGGGTAGCATGCCATTTAATTAAGGATATGACAATTCACCTTTAAGACCTCTTTAGTGTATCCATTGCATACTTAAGGATGAAAATAGATCAATAGAAAAGAGACATGAAGATAGAAGGGAGACAGGGATAGAGATAAGATATAGAGAGGAAAAGGGAGAAAAAAGAGAAAGAAAGGAAGAGATATATATAGAGAGATAGAGGTGACTAGATAGGATATATATAGATAGAGCTCTTTATATCTTTATCTCCCTCTTTATCTCTATGTTTCTCATTATCTCTCAATCTCTCTTCTCCTCTCTCTCCTATTTCTTTGTATATTTACTTTCCCTTCTATCTTTCTTTACTTTTTCCTCTCTTTCCCTCTCCCTATCTCTCTCTCCCTTAATCTCTTTTTATATCCCTATTTTTCTCTCTCCTCTCTCTCCTCTCCCTCTTTCTCCCTGTACCTCTCTTTAAATATGACTTCATATCTCTACTTTTCTATTCCTCCATCTCCTCCCTCATTCTCTCTCTTTGTCTCTCCATCTTTATATCTCTATTTATTCCTCTACCTCTTCTCTCCTTCCATCTCTCCCTCTCTCTCCCTCTCCATATATTAATCCATATCTCCATCTCCATATATATCTTTATCTTCCTCTATCTCTTTCTCCTTACCTCTTCTTGCATATCTCTCTTCCCTTATCTTTCTCAATATATGTATCTCTCTCTCCCTCTACCTTTGTATCTCCCTCTCTCTCCCTCTATCCCTATCATTCCCTCTTTCTATGTCTCTCTATTTCTCCTCCTCTCTCCCTTCCTCTTTATCTTTATATATATATATATGTGTGTGTGTGTGTGTGTGTGTCTATACATACATGCATATATATATGTATGTATGTATGTATGTATGTATGTATGTATGTATGTATGTATACATACATATATATATGTCTCTGTGTGTGTATAATTACCCTCTCAATCTCTATCTTTATATCTCTCTCACTTACACACTTCCTATTCCCCCTCCCTATCTTTATCTCCATAGCTCTCTCTTTCTCTCTCTCTCTCTCTCTCACACACACACACACACCCTATTTCTTCCTCCCTATCTCTATATATATCCCTCTCCCTCTCTTTATCACTTGTCTCTATCATCTTTGTTATCTCTTAATATTGCCCCCTTTATATCTATATTCTCATTTCTCTCTCGTTCTATCCCTATCTCTTCCTCTCTCTCCCTCTCTCCCTCTCTGCATATAAATCCCTCTTTCTATAGATCTCTCTACTTATCTCTCCTCTCTCTATTTCTCTCCTCATCTCTCCCTTCGTCACTCTCTCTCCATCCCCTTATCTCTATATCTACCTCTCTCCCATTTCTATTACCATAGATCTCGATCTCTCTCTCTTTCCCTTCCCATATATCTTTCTCTCCCTCTATATCTCTCCTCATTTCTCTCCCACTCTCTATTGCTATTCATCTACCTCTACTTCACTTTATTTTTTTCTCTCTCCCCTCTCTCCCTCTCTCTATATCTACTTACATCTTTCTATCACTCTATTGTTCCATCTATATGTCTCTATATCTCTCTCTCCCTCTATATCTCTTTATCTCTTGATTTATCTCCCTATCTATCTCTTTATTGAGCTCTCTACCTCTATCTCATTGTTTATTTATGTCCCTCTCTCTCTCCCTCTCTCTCCCCCTTTCCCTCTTCCTTGACCTCTATATCTATATATTCTTTGCCACTCTATATCTATCTCTTGATATTTCTTCTTATCACTCTCTCTCTACCTATCCCACTATCTCTCCCTCATTCTACTTCTCTCTAGATATATCACTTTTCATTTCTATCTTTATCTTTCTACCTCTCCCTCCTCTCGCTCTTTATCTCTCCCTCTCCTTCTCTTGATACCCCTCTCCTTCTCCATATCCATCTTCATCTCCACCTACATCTCTATCTACTTAACCTCTTCTCTCTCACACACTCTTCCCCTCTCCATCTCTCCCTCTTTCTATCATTATATCTCCCTCTCTCTCCTGATTGAAAACATAACATGAATCTCTTGTTAATGAAACATGATTATCTTTTTAATTCAGAGGTTTTATTTTGGACATATTTAGATCCTTATAAGTGGATACATAATTTATTTGAAGCTCACACTTCTCCATTTAGACCTTTATTGTACAACCAACATCATTTGCTAAATGACCTACCAATTGACCTCACATTCTATACAAACGTATGCAAAAACTAGACCATTTTTTTTCTAATTGAATTTCCACACTTTTGGCATACCCATTACACACCAAGGTGTGATTGCTAGTTTTATTTGAGCTATCTTAGATATAGAAGGATCTTGGATTGGATTCATAGTGATGTATATGATGTTATTGATGTATATTTAATTATAAAAAACATATACTATTGTCTTTTATTAGTGATTTTTATAGAAAGCCATTGTTTTTCTCTATCAAGAATAGGTCCAAATTATTCACAAAGTTTAAATATTGTAATGCTCTTGTAGTGAAGTTAATTTAGTATATTTTTATTATTTTTGTTGGGATAATGACATTGTTAGGTGTAACAAAAATACATACACCTCTCAATAGAGTTGATTTGAAGAGATGATTAATATGATATTATTGGAGAGAGCTAGAATTATACTCATTGGAGTTGGTTTGTGTGAAAGTTTGCGTAATTTTTTTATCATAATTTATTTTTTGATCAATACATGTCTTCATATGTTGTGGATAAAAATTATGAGCAGTTTTAGATGATTCAAAAACCTTCCTTATAGGATATCAAGGGGAGAACTCAATCATGAGGCATATGTGAGTGTGCCTAGATTGCTAAGGAGGTTTAGATGGGTTAAAATCCTTTGTTACATTCAATATCTAGGAGGATATTCAATTGTGAAGCATATATACATTTTCTTAAGGAGAATATATTCAAGTTAGACTTCAAAGAAGAGAGGTATATCTTCATCAAGTAAAATGTTAAATTTAAGGGGTACATAGTTTTTAACCCTAAGAAAAGATGGTGTATGATTATAATGTCATAATTTAAGAGATCAAATCTTCTCTTAAGATCTCATAACCTATATATGCAAAAGAAATAATGATGTAACTTAAGCCAAAAGACCGAGAATATGCCTGTTATGTTGAACTTGATGTTCAAGATGGATCTCATGAGGAGGTTGATTCAAATAATGATTTTAACGAATTAAATGAAGAAGAATAACATAAAACCTAGCTTATGAGGTGGTCCATGCAAGATTCACTAACAAATGGGTACCATACTATTAGAGTTATCATACATTAGCTAATAATTAATTAATCTTTAATTGATTATTAGTCTAATTTATTCTCACACACTTTAACTAAACTTAGGAATGCTTTATTAGTTGAGTTAATATTAAATCATTATGTCTCATCTCATGTGATTTTGACACTTGTCATGATTTGATCCCTTTCTCATTTAGGGCTTTGCTCTTATAAGCATTCAACCCTTATTGTAAATATCTCATGGAGAATATTTGGAGCTTTCATATCTTCTTGAAAGTCTCTTTTGTAGATTTTACTTGTTGAAGAATATTGCATTCTTTGTTTGCAGATATCTTACATGGAAGGTCTATTTGTTTGTTGTTTGATCTTGTGACTTTTGGTTTTGTGCTTGTTTCAAAAAGGTTGCGCACTTTTTTTCCAAAAGGTTTTGTTTAAAAAAATAATAATGTAACGATACCTAAGGGTACTTTCCACCCATACGGTGGCAGGTCCTTGGGCCTCGCCTCCTTGTGGTGGTGGTATCGCAGGGGTACCACCCCTACCACCATAGCAGGTGGGGCGCCCCTGCGAGCCTTAGGGCTTTTTAAATTTATTTTTTAAATAATTTAAAAAAAAAAAAAATTCTCAAAAAAAATATAATAATTTTTTTAATATTTTTTCTTTAAAAAAATATATGGGTCTTTTTAATATTTTTTTTTATTTAAAAAAATACAATAGTTTTTTGACATTTTTTAACTTTTAAAAAAGTCAAATTTTGCATTTTTTTACAAAATAAAGCATTGTAATTGGAGAATTTTTTTCCTAGCACCACTATATTTAGAGGGCCTCTATTTTTGGAGGTTTTTTTGAAAAATTTGATGGATTTCCTTTTTTCCCTTGCTTAGCCCCTCTCCATTGGGTTTTTCAGTTTTTCACCTCAACTTCCAAAGGCCTTATCTTGGCCATATGGTGGTATTTTCGAGTGCAATTTTTTTTGAAATGGGGTGGAATTCCATGGTCTTCATAGTGGTGCAAGTATTTTATAGTTTTGGATTTTTTTTTTCTAGAATTCTATTTTCTTAGTGTTGTAGTTGTTTAGTTCTCATTTTGGAGACTTTGACAGGCCATATCTTCTACATCTGGACACATTTTTGGGTGTTGTTTTTTTGAAAGTGCATGGTTTTTTGTGTACTTCATCATGGTGCTACTAGTTTCCTTTTTTTTCTATAAGAGAATTTTATTTTCAACATGTTTTCCTATTTTGGACCTTATGGGATCACATTACATGTACTTATGATTTTGTAAACACACTAAGATAAAGTGCCTATGTATTGCACCTATATTATGGGATCTTGCACATCACTTTGTGCCTTATTGTACTTGCACTATGATATAAAGTGCCATGGGGTTGATGTTTTCCTTTGTTTTTCCTTCATACCTTTCTCATGCATGTGTGTTTTGGTTTGCGCACCCTTTATAAATGCTTGTACTTTCATGTTTGCACATTCAAATTTTCTTGGTTCTTTATCATGCACTACATTATGGCATTCAATTTCAGTGTACCTGTCATGCCCCTCCCTTTTCAGCATTATGGGGCATTTCTACTATTGGTGCTACTACTTCTTTGGTTTCACATTGGAGTAAGCTATGTATATAGTATTTGTTCCTATGTACTAGGTAGATGCAGTAGCTAGTTACCCATGCATTTTGGTGAGATGGAGAACTTAGCATATGGACACTCTTGCATTCCTATTTCAGGAGGTGACCTTCCATTTTCACATGATCAGTTCTTTAGACTATTGGTACTTGTTCCATCTATATCTTTGAGTTCCATATGTTTTTCCTTTGTTTTCCATCGGATTGGAGTAGTGTCATTGAGGGAACTCATGTAGATTCTTGTCTTCTTGATCTTGATCATCATTTGTTTCAAAGAGGGTTCTTCTTTCAACATTTCAGCAGTCATTCTTCGACAGTGTTTACAGCTTCTTCCTACTTTTGGATGTTCATTTTTTCCTATCTTTTGGGACAAGCTTGCCTTGTTCAGAGGCTTCTTCACTCTTTCACTTGGCCTTCATCTCTTTTTGGAGTGGAGTTTTTCCCAGGAGGTTTTCTCTATTTCTCCACATTATAGAGATCTTCTATTTGTACATGGGTCTTTCATGGCCTTGTTTGTTGAGACCCATCATGCATTCTTTTTAGGGTTTTTAGCTACTCCCTAAGTTCATCTTAAGGGGGGGTGTTAGAGTTATTATACATTAGCTAATAATTTATTAATATTTAATTGATTATTAGTGTAATTTATTCTCACACATTTTAGCTAAACTTAAGAATGCTTTATTAGTTGAGTTAATATTAGATCATTATGTCTCATGTCATGTGATGTTGACACTTTTCATGATATGATCCCTTTCTCATTTAGGGCTTTGCTTTTATAAGCATTCAACCCTTGTTGTAAATATCTCACAAAGAATATAAGGAACTTTCATATCTTCTTGAAAGTCTCTTTTGTAGCTTTTTCTTGTTGAAGAATATTGCATTCTTTGTTTGCAGATATCTTGCGTGGAAGGTGTATTTATTTGTTGTTTGATCCCATGGCTCATGGTTTTGTGCTTGTTTCACAATTCTAACACATACCATAACCTCTCATAAAAGGAGTTTAACAATCTCTATTTTTTATTATTCTACTTATTTATATAAAGATGTGAGTGAGGTAGATTAATTAAAGTATAAGGTTTTCTATTAGTGGTGTTCCTCATGTATAATAAATATTGGGGATCCCACAATACTGGTTTACAATTTTTGGCCAAACTTGACACTGCAATAATTTTTTCTAACTAAATCTTCACTTTCGGGAACTTATAGCAGCTAAACCGCGAGGAATTTGAACATGATTGCACAAACTAGTGATTTGTGACATTTTGTCTATAGATTCTAAATATATGTTTTCAAAAATTTTGGAGTTATATTGCACTTATTTTTCCATCTCCTTTGAAAACTAGTTTTTTCAGTAAACAACATTTTTAAGGAGTGATGCTCACTGTATAATGCATAACTTTTTTCCATGAAGGATAAAATTCTATTTTTTTCAAATTTAGATTTGTAACTACGATATCTAGTGCTTCCAATTAGTTTCATAGTGTTTTACTAAATATTTTTTCCTTAATCAAGTTTCGAAGTCAAACCAATTACAATTCATACATAGGCAGACCATATAACACAACTTTTTTGTATGTATTGAAATTCTTTTTTTTTTTTTTGGATCAAGGACTTCAATATTTGGTGCACTGATATTTTTAAGTTTTTTTCTTATAATCTATATTTTTCCACATGTGCAGAACAAAGAGCTTGCTTTTTGGTGAAAGACCTACATTCACAAGAAATAAAAAATAAATATAATAATTAAATTAAATTTATTTAAAATTATGCTTTTTGGGAAGCTTATAATAAGGACTACATACTTATAAAACATAAATTTTAAATGAATTCATTTGATCCCCTAAAAGGTAAATCAAAAGTGGTTTTTTATCTGCATTTTGATAGGTGTAAAGGAGACTCTGTTATAGGTATGGTTTAAAACTAGCGGGGTTATATCCAAGGGAGTTTGATCTAAGGTGGTTAGATCAAACCCTCTTCAATTGGAATAATTTAAATAAAGCTTTTCAAGGATTAAATCATTATATTTTCTAAAAATATGTGATTTCAACAAAAATCAAGATCTCCCAGAAATTGTAAACCAACTTTGTGGGATCACCCTATCAAACTACATAGATGTAATAATTAGGAATTACTTTTTGTATCTTGAGAATGTAGATGCAATAATAGTTATCTAGCAATGGGTTTAGTATTTCATCTTTAATGATATTATGAAATTAAATTAAAATAAGGTGTATGACGTAAGTCCCTACACCTCACAAGAAAATGAAGTTGAAGAGATGAACATGAGATTGTTGGAGAGAGCTATGATTATGATAAATGGGGCTAGTTTTGAGATTAGAAATTGTATGCAAAAATATTTTAGCAATTTTTATTTGATTATTATATGTCCAACTTCATCTCTTCTGGAAGGATATCCTAAGGAGGTTATATGCATGGGTAATAAACCTTCATTGTATAACATGTCATAGTGTTTAGTTTTGAGGAATGTGTATATTCTTAAGGAGACAAGACCCAAAGTGGGATTTAAATGTGGAGAACTATATCTTTATTAGTTGTAATGATGGAGTTAAGTGATTCAAGAATTTGCATGCTAAGAACTATAAAAGAAGGTCATGCAAGACAAGATGGTTGCTCTTGAGAAGAAAAATGTGAAGCTTGGTTCAATTTAATTAGAATAGGAAACACATTGATTACATGTTGGTTTTCTAGGAGAAATGAAATTATAAGGGTGAGGTTGAGAAGTAAAAGGAATTTTTAGTGGCTAAGGGCTATTTCTAGGTAAAGGAATCAATTTCAATGAAATTTTATATTTTATTACAAAGATTGCATCCATTATGTGTATTTTATGTAGTTCTACTAAATTTGACCGTAATATTAAACAAATGGATATTAAGTCAACATTCTTGCATGGGGATGTAGAGGAGGAAATCTACATGAAACAAATAGATCACTTCATGGTAAATGGTAATGAGGACATGGTTTATAGGTTGAGGAATTCCTTTTATGGTTTGAATCTATCTCCTAAGATGTGGTAATCAAAAAAATGATTTAGATTTTGAAGTTAGCATAATTGGAGATAAATTATATTAATGTGTTTATTATAAGGAAGTAGGTCATTAATTTAATGTTATTGTTCTCTATACTAATTCCATGTAAATTGATCATTAATCTAGTAAGGAAATGATTGGGGCCTTAAAGTTTCAACTAGGAAGGAAACAACTTGTATAATAGCACTATGAGTTGTACAAGTTTCCCAACATGTTCTATCTCCTTGTTTAGTCCTTGCATGAAATTTTTAACATCTACATATCTAATATTAAATAACCAATGTTTGGGAGTGTGGGAGTGATTTTTGAGGAAAGGGAGTAGCCTTTATATTCATACTTCATCTCTTTAGATTGTTTGGCCTTTAATGATGTATTCATGAATACTAGATTCAAAGATTGAAGATGGAAATTGTGGATGCAATCAATGAAGGTAAATGGAATCCTTGGCCACCCTTAGATAGGAACTTTGTACACTACCAAACCTTTGTTGCTCAATGATACTACAATAACATAATATATGAATGCATTGGAGTTTGTTAGGAAGCTCTATGTTGTAGTATTCAATTACAAAGAAGATTATAAGATATGAATATGAAAAAAAAGTGATCAACATGGTGTACATGAGATTAAAATTTGTTATGCAATCATATGGTGTGAAGATTTTTTCAACAATAGTCAACTTATCTCTTTCTTTCTCCATCAAATAAATAATTATTGAAAATTACAAATATCATTGAATTTCAAATCTTTAGGTTCATCTTATCTGAATCTCACTATTTATTTCCATATTACATGAGAATTCCTTTGTTCAAAAGACATGCTTAAAATAATTATGAACAATGAATAAATATATATAGAGAGAGAGATATATTTTCAACATTACAATTAATTGTGTGTTTGCATCGTTTGTATTAGTTGTCATAAAAATAAAATAATTTTGTTGGTTCTTTAAAATAATGAATGGAAATTTAAGATAAAAATTGAGAGATGACACAAAATTATCTTTTCACTAAATATAACTCAATAAAATATAAGAGAAATACCTAGATTTCTATTTATCAAAATATTAATATTAAAAAATTATATTTGAACTTTAGACCTAAAAGATACTTTCATGTGATTGACTATTTGATTTTAATTTTGAATTCTTCAATTACTATAGATTTTGTCCCACAAACACTAATAACATAAAATGTAAATTTCACCTTTACAAAAATATTTATTTTTATGCTAAAGGCATTCCCTCAATGAGCTTTTCCAATCTCATTCTATCTATCAACGATCTAAAATTGAGCTTGTATCAATGCAAGACAATTAAATGAATCTCAGTTGTTCATCATTTCCACCATTTTTTTAGCTATTTTTCATTGTTCTTTTGTTGCTTTCCCAACTGCTATTGGTTTCTACTCCCATAAAATATATGTTTGTTTTTTATAATATAAGCAGGGAAGAGCCTTGATCCTATAGAACAAAATTAGATCAAAAAGAGCAGCAAAGGTTGGAAACAACACCACCAAACAAACCAAAAAACAACATCAGATTGGCACACAAGCCCAAATTTAAAACCATCACTATAGTCTAGCCATTATCTATCAAAATCAAAAAGTTATTACCAACAAACTTTAAACTACGAAGACCATTAATTAAGTCCATAGTATACCAGGTGGTATTCCACCAAATCTTATAGAAAATAAATGAACATTCCTAGATATAGGTATAATTCAAAAAACCCATCAAAAAGTAGAAAAAGTAGCAAGACAAGCCATTAACTGGCTTTCCGTAATAGGTCCCCATACTCTCGAAAAGAGAGCCAAATTTTTGTGCTAGTCAGGTCACTCTGTTTCATCTAGCAGTTTCAAGGTGTCAGATTTCCCTTGCTTCTTCAATTTTTTGGTAATCTTCGTTTCTCCTGAGGCCACTCCCAGCATTGCATGTCTCATCAAACTATTAGTGACTCTCATTAGAGTAACCAAATCCTTTTCCATATCCTCAAATTGGACTTGCAAAAAGGTTAATCTACTTTTTAAAAATTCATTATTCAAATCTTCAATTTTATTCTCCAAACCAAAAAACCTGACATCATGTTCATTCCCAGCTTCATTCTTTTCCTCAAACAACTCCTCTTCCTCATGTTTTTCCTCCAATTCGTCTTCCCCCATTTCATATGCTATGTCATCAAAATCAAAATATTCAGATTCTTCATCTTCCTGAGCCTCAAACTCCTCATATCCTCCACATCCACATACACTTTTTGTTTCCCCTTTTTCTCTTTTGAGGCCACCTTCGCCAGTTGGTCCAGCCTTCTTCCACCACTACCACCACTCCCTGTCCTTGTAAGTTCTCCTTGACCACCTCCTTTTGATTCACATCCTCAAAATATATGATTAACATCGCTAGGATTGATATCTCGTCTAGGTTTCTTGGCTTTTAGGGGTTCTAGCAGTAAGAGAGAGTGTTTCCTCTTTTTATGGGTAGCTCTTGTAGGCAATAAGTCAACATTCTTTGAATCCTCACTTTTCTAGGACCGAGGGGTAGAAGCATAAGACACATTTTCCACCAGAGATTTACTTTTGGAAAGGATAAGTAAACATCTCACATCAATAGTAGGAGGGTTGTGGGGAAGTTGTTCAACAACTAGGGGTTCACCAACATCTAGTTTATCCACCCTCCACATTTGGCTGAAAATTGTCCTCATTAGACTAGTTAGGGTGCTCAAATCTGGCATTTAGAGGATTACCATGTGGGGATATTGGGAAAGGGAAAATTTGTACAGAGTGAGCATAAGACCCTAATGGAGGGGCAGGTTAGCTCCTTTTTCAATATTAAGTTGCATTGAGGACAAAAGGTAAAAAGGAAAGTTTATGCACTCCTCATGTCTAATGTGATTTAAAAGTGGAAAGTCGTAAGCATGAACAAACATATAGCGACCTTCTAGAGTAAAATAGCACATAACAAAAGGACTCACAAGGGAAAAAGGAGGAGGAAGTTTTGAGTCTGGCATACCCATTTTGGAATCGCTTGAGATTTTCTCCATCATGTAGAAAATTATCAACAAATCTTTGGTAATAAACTCCACTTTTTTTGGCAACCTTTAGACCAGAATTCTACAACCCCATGGCCTCGGCTATGAAACGAGAAGCAACCTAAAATTTCACAACACCTATACACATGTTGAACTTGATAGATAGTAAAAGATTTTTTATTTTCTTTACATTTGCCTATAATATTTTTCATTTCCCATGGGGGAGCAATTTCATTATTTAAAATATCCACAATTAACTTTGAGTCCCCTTCGATGATAACATTTTTAAAACCCAACTCCTTTATTAAATTGAGGGCACCAAGAGCAACCATAGCTTCTACTTTATTGTTAAAGCAGATACTTAGGTTCACTCCAAAACCCATAATATAGTCACCAAACTAGTTTCTCACTAGGCCACCAACTCCAACCTGACCCAGGTTGCCTTTTGAGAAACCATCAAAGTTGTACTTCACCCAATCTTTTAGAGGAGGACTCCAAACAATACCCATCCTATTAAGCATCTTGGACCAATTCAAGTTGGTTAAGTCTCTACTTATACTCCAATTTTGTTTTATTCTCATTTTCTTGTAGTTCAACCAGGTGTTGGAGAAGTTGTATCTGTCTGTCTCAATATTTTCCTTAATTTGAATTCTAATTATCTGAAACACCTCCCCACTACTTCTCTCCACCTCTCTAAAAATTCTATTGTTTCTCTCCTTCCATAACCCCCATGTAACAAAGGGAGGGACTTGATTCCATAGATCCATGATAACATTATGAGAGAAAGGAAAGTTTGACCATCGTTTGATAAACAACTTCATTGAATTTGGAAACACCCGATCTAAAGACAACAACTACAAAACATTGGACCACACTTCCCTCACATAATTGCAATGTAAAAAATATGAGTTATCGATTCTTCCTCATACTTACATAGAGAACACCAATTAACCAAATGGAAACCTCTCTTAACCAGGTCATCAATGGTGAGGATATTGCCATGGGCAACAGTCCACCAAAAATAATTAATTTTATGAATCAAATTCTTAAGCCACACCCCTTTCTAGAAGGGATTAGGAAAAAAATCTTGAGCCCTCACCAAATATTCATAGGTCTTTCTAACCGAGAAATAGTCTGAGGAGAACTGCTTTTCCAGAGCCACTCATCCTCCCTTTCTCTATCGAACCACTTTGCCTCCCTAATCAAATTATGCAGGTTGATGAGGAGAGGATCCTAGTTCACCTGTCTTTGACCATCTAGGTTATTTCTCCTTAACAAAGCATCAAACTCCTTCCATTTTGGTTTCTCCCCTTCCTAGATTATGTAATCACTCACCTTTTTACCACAAATTTTGTGGAGACTACACTTTAGGGGATTCAAATCCTCATAAGCAGACAGGGTGGCATTCTCAATCCAAGGATCCTTCCAAAAATTTGTATTAATGCCATTCCCTACTCTCTTCATTGCCCCCAACTTCAACACATTCCTTAACATGATAGGATGGTTCCATAAGGAAAAACTAGAAGGTAGATCTGATTGAGATAGGAAACAACTAGAATTCTTGTTTCTTAAGTACTTGGCTTGAAACTTTTTGAGCCAGTCTTTAGATCCTTCCAGAAGATTCCAGTCAACTTTAGCAATTAAGGCCTTATTTATCATATGAATTCTTCATATCCCTAACCCCCCACACCTTTTAGGCCTAAAAAATTTATCCCAACTTACAAGAGAGTCTATTTTTCTCCTTTGTTCTTGATCACCGAAATTTCCTTTGAATTTGTTCTATCTTCTCCCCTATATGAGTAGGAATTTTAAAAAAAGAAAGATAATACACTGGAATATTCTGAAGAGAGGCTTTAAGGAGTTGGATTTTACATGCCAAACTTAGTAGCTTCTCCTTCCATCCCACCAATTCATGTTGAATTATTTCTAATAATTGGTTCAAATAATTATTTTCAAATCTCTTAGAAAACAAAGGGAGCCCCAAGTAGGTATCGGGAAATTTAGCTTCTCAAGTGACATCCAATTTTTTTTTTACTCTATCCCTTATCTGCTAATCAGTGTTGAAAAAGTAAACTTTTCTTTTTTCATAGTTAATGCACTGACCATAAACAACAACATAATCATTGAGGACCTGCTTCCATAAGCTTACTTCCCCCACTAAAGCTTCCCCAAACAACAAGGTATCATCAAAAAATTATTGATGGGACTCAAGCCTAAGAGAGGAGGCAACCTTAATAACTTTGAGAGATTTCACATCCACCAACCTTTGAATATTCCTTCTCAGGACTTCAACAACAATAATAAACAAGTAGGGAGAAAGAGGGTCACCCTGCCTAAGACCACAACCACAAGAGAAAAAAACTTGAGGAGCACCATTAACCATAACATAATACATTTGAGAAGTAACACAAGAATAAATAATCTTTAAGAATCTTCCATCAATCTCATACTTCTTAAGAACAACAAAAAGGAAAGGCCAAGAGACCCTATCATAGGCCTTTGAGATGTCAATTTTTAAGGCCATCCTAGGCTTTTTTGAATGCTCCATTGAGTGAATTATCTCATGGGTTGAGATAACAACATCAAGAATGTTCCTGCCTTGAACAAAACCTTTTTGATTAGGGGCTAGGCTGATCCCACAATAGTGGTTTAAAATTTTTGGCCAAACTGGACACTAAATTTTTTATTTTTAACTAAATCTTCACATTCAGGCACCTATAGTGGCTAAATCGTGAGGAATTTGAAGATGATGAAAACTAGATTCTCATCACATTTTGTCTATAGATTCTAAAAATATTTTTTTCAAAATTTTTAGAATTAGATTGCACTTCTTTTTCCATCTCCCACAAAAACTGGTTTTTTCATAAAACAACATTTTTAAAAAGTGACACACACCGTATAATGCATAACTTTTTTTCCATGAAGGATAAAATTCCAATTATTTTGAATTTACATTTGTGACTCTGATATCTAGTGATTCCACTTGGTTACATAGTTTTTTATTGATTAGTTTTTCTTTGATCAAGTTTCAAAGTCAAACCAATGATAATTCAGACATAGCACGACTGTATAACGCATAACTTTTTTTGTTTATATCGAAATTCAATTTTATTTTATTTTTTGGATCAAGGACTTCAATTTCTAGTGCACTTATATTTTTAATTTTTTTTTTGATAATCTGCTATTTTTCCACATGTGCAGAACAAAGACCTTCATTTTTGATGAAAAACCTATGTTTAATAAAACTAAAAAACAAATACATAATAAAACCAAAACATATTAAAATTATATTCATTGGATAGCTCATTTTGAAGACTACATGATTCCAAGTTTGGTTGCTAAAGATTCCCCCATTTTTATCTTCAACCGGAGCTTCAAAGAGTAAAAAATTAGGTTTTTTGTGTGAACAAATTAAAAAATTAGGGAAAAGGGGGGTTCACTAGAACCAGGGGAGTTCTAGTGAACCAAGGTTCATTCGAACCTTGGTTCATTCAAACCTTGGTTCATTCGAACCCCCCTTTTATAAGGGGATTTTTTTGCTTTTTTGGCGGGAAAGTATTGAAAGGGTTCGCCCGAACCCAGGTTCTAGTGAACCCCTAATTGGTTTGATTGAACTAGTAGGTTCGTACGAACCCCTAAAATCATTTTTTTTCCATGCATTCATTTTTTGTGAGTTTTCCTTCCTCAATTCAATTGTAAACCACTATTGTGGCTTCACTTGCTAACATTTTTCAAAGCACCAGTTTGAGTCTAAACACATATTTTAGAGAAAATTTTATAAATAGTATTACAATGACTAATAGGTCTATAATCTTTCATCGCTGAGGCATCATAAGATTTAGGGATAATAGCTATAAAGGTAGCATTCAGATTAATATGCAACCTTCCTGACCTAAAAAAGTTACTAGCAGCATTAAAGAGATCATTTTTGACAATTTCCCAATAAGTTTGAGAAAAAAAGGAGGGAATCCGTCTAGTCCAAGGGCTTTAAAAGCTCAAAATAAAAAATAGCCTTTTCGACTTCTTCCATAGAAACAACATTATTCATCATCTTTAAATCTAATTCTGAGATAACATTAGGGATAACACTAAGAAAATCAACATTTACCTAGGGATCATCGATGAGATTTAAAAGCTAAGAAGAGAAGAAGTTAACAGCTTCCCTATCAATCTCTCTTTTATATGTCACAATAGAGCCGTCCTCTTTAACCAATGATCTAATTCTATTTTTGCTTCTATGTTTGAGAGTAGATTGGTGGAAAATTTGGTGTTCCTATCCCCTTCCATCAACCATTGGACTCTTGACTAAATTGTTTCCAAAATATTTCCTCCTTTTTGTTTATCTTATACCATTGTGATCGTAGATCTCTTTGCTTCTCATAAATCTCTTCATCCACCAGGCCAGACTCCATACTATCCTGAACTTGTTTTAGAATTTTTCCTAGGGTATTTTTTAACTCAAAATGTTGCCAAAGGTACTTGCTTATTCCACCCTTTCACTTTTTGCTTAACTCTACAGATTTTTTCAACCAAATAGAGCATAGGAGTTCCAAGGATGGGTTCCTCCCACCATGATTGAACTAAGGTAGCAAAATCTAGATGAGTGCACCACATGGCTTCAAATTTGAAAGGGAAGGGGCCCTTATTATCATCCACATGTTTTTTCAAAACCAAAGCATTATGATCCGAATTAGACCCTTGAAGACCAAAGAGAGAAAGGAATTGGGAGCTATTCCAATTAGTAGATATCAAGAATTTATCTAGTTTAACTTGAATTAAATGGTTTCCATTCCTCCTGTTAGACCAAGTAAACTTAGTACCTTGGAGGGGAATATCAATAAGACCTGCTAAGTTAAGGAATTCAACAAGCTCCATCATACTATTCAAATAATCATCCAATCCTCCCAACTTTTTAGAAGGAAGGAGAGGGGAATTGAAATCCCTTCCTAGCATCCAATGTTAATCACACCTTTTAGAAATAGCTTCACTTAGTTGTTCCCACAACAAAAATTTGTCTCTGCTAAAATGAGGGGCATAGATATTTACAAGATTCCAAGTCTCCTGAAAGCCAGTATATTCTAGAGTGTTAGAATTGGCTATGACTACCAAGATCTTGAGACCAAATAGAAAGCAAAAAAAGAGAGATAATAGAATGTGACAAGAATAAAATGTATTCTTATCAATATGATTCAATGATATGAGATAATTGTAATGTAAAAATTAGAGAGGCCCCTTGGTTATATAGCCAAGGTGAGATGCAAGATGTCATAAGATTATGACAAGTGTCTTAATCATATGATATGAGAAAACTAATCGCACTTACCTAGGTTCACATGTAGTAGTTGTGAAAGGATAAGATAACAACTAATGACAAATAACACCTTCTAGAAAGATTCCTTCCTAGGATCTAAGTAAACTTAACATGTGTAAATAAGTCTCCCCTAGTAATGAATTAACTAGGTACAAGACTTTATTTACACCAACACCTCCCCCCTTAAGTGCAACTTAGGGAGTAGCAGATTATTACACAAATGACACAAAAATGCAAGAATGGGTCCTAGCTACTAGGCCATGTTAGGTACCCATGTACATGTAAATGAAATGAAATCTCTCACAAATGGAGAAAAGGAGAAAACCTAGTGGGAAAAAACTCCTCCCCAAAAGAGAGATGAAATATAAAAAAGAAATGTGAAATACTCTCAATGAAGAATGAGAAGGTAAAAACCCCATGTGAGGAAAAAGACCTCCACATAAGAGAGAAGTAGAAGAGAGACAAGGTAGCCCCCCCTTAATGTTGAGTCTCCTACAATGATGGTAGAAGCTCAACATTGAATGCTGAAGATTATCCAATCTCGCTGAGCAATGTTCTTCCCCTTAGGAAGAAACAAAACCATGGATGTATGCAGAATGTCAAGAAGATGGATGATGTATGATGCCTTTGAAACATGCTTAAGTGTCTCCATGTCAATTTTGAAAGTTGACCCACTCCAAACAAGCACTCTAGGGCACATTGCTAAAGAGGACAATTCAGAATCTAGTAGAGATGAATGTAGAGCACAATCTAAAGACATTGAAATCCCCTCTAAAAACAAAGAAGCCTCCTCCAAATGCTATCCAAAATTATCCACACTCACGCCAATCTACAAAGAATGATCATGTAGAGAATGAAGAAGAGGGACAAGGTGTTCCCTCACAACAACTGAAGAAGGAGCATCTTCATCAAAGAGACAATGAATTCTATGGATGATGTCTCCCAAATCTGCAAGATGAGACTCCACAAACAAGTTTGAAATACCTATCAAGAAGTCATCCAAAGTAGCCATATGTGGAAGCCTATGTATATCTTGCTACATTGAATCACAAGGAACCCAAACTGTGAAACCACAAGCATAATCAACTGTAACAGTAGATGGAATGCATGACTCAAGAACTAGATCTAATGTGAGAACTCCTAAGTTCAAGAAGCCAAATGTCTCCTCAAAATCATGGTTCATATGATCAATAGTCAAAGGAACAATGTCATCATCAAAAGCAAAATGTGCAAAGGTATACAATTGAGATGAATGATCAACCACTCTAGTAGCAATGATCTCTCTATTAGCCAAGTCTCAAATGATGACTAAATCAGCTGTGAACTCCACCGTTCTCCCATCTCCACCATGTGATTAATTTGATATATGGAAAGAATGTTGTTCATCAAATGAGAAATACACAAAACATCCTGAAAAGTGTTGTCCCCAAAACTAATAGATCCCTTCCCTGTTACACTCATGTATGTGTCATTTCCCATCAAGATAGGAGACATAGTACAAGGCTGAAATGAAGAGAATATAGTCTGTGAAGATGCCATATGATGAGATGCTCCTGAATCTAGAAGTCATCTCCTTGATCCTAGACCTGAAAGAGCACAAAGAGCTTAACCTTTATTTGTAGATGCTTGACTTTTGTCCTTTTTAGACTTTTTTGAAGAAGGAGAAGAAGATGATTCAGACATTCTAGAAGGAAAATTAATGTGATTATTTTTTAGAATATTTTTCAACTCATCAATATCCTTCTTATAATAATAATGTTCTTCATGTCCATCCTTCTTGTAATATGCACAATTAGGCCTCTCCTTCTTAGATGTTTCCCCTTTGGAAGAGTATTTTTTCTTTGCTTGATCTAAATGTTGATTATTCTTTACTTGATTTGAATTTTGATTTTTCTTTGCTTTCTTTTGTTTCTTATCTGATTCTAATTCTTTCACCTAACTAACCAACAATTCCTGAGATTTAGAAGTCTTGATGAGACCCATTGAGTCAAGCTTTTGTTGCTCATGTATCAACATCTCAAAAAATGATGCAAATGAAGGTGTAGTATATGTAGACCCCATATTCAATCTATGAGTATGAAAGCTAGAAACAAAAGAAGCATAATCAGGACACAGCTTGTTCATTGTATTGTAGACCAACTAGATGTCCTTCTTATCAATTCCACATGTTTTACATTGCTCCCTTAGATCACTAACCTTGATGATGTAGTCTTGGATGTTGTCAAATTTCTTATGATCAAGGCTCATCAATTCATTATCAATTTGATAGCCTCTTACTTCATCTATAGTACCATACAATGTTTTCAATTTGTCCCAAGATTCATGAGAATTTTTATATGATTCAATTTGAAACAACAAATCTTCATAAAAAAGTCTACAAAGACACCCAAGAGCTTTGTTATGTTTGTTCATCCATTTTAACTTTTTATCTGCATCTGTAGGTTTAGGTACCTTATTTTCAACATATAGAGAGTGACCTCCTGTCATTAGAATACTCCATGCATTTTGATGCCATGTTGAATAATTATATGATGTGAGTAAAGAAACCTTATAATGATCCATGAAAACAAGAGAGCACAAGCAAACAGATCAATGCAATGCACCAAGAGACCCCCCCAAATCACTCAATCAAGAAACCCCCCAAGAAATATTTGATTTGGCACTTTATATTTAGTGTGTTTACAGTTGCTAGATGCCAAAAACAATAAGCTAGACTTGATCTTAGTGCTTACAGATGCCAAAATAGGCCACACATTCAAGTACAATTTTTGGTACAAAATGAGATCAATCTAATCATACCACTGAAAAGTACATGAAAAAATTATGCACTTTCAAAAAAAATTGCAAGCAAAAATGTTAGCGTAGGAGCAAGATATGAGAATCTGCAATTTCTAGAAAAACCAAACAACAAAACCAAATTTTGATTGCATCACTACGAAGAGCACAAAAAATCAGCCCAAATAAAAAATGCTCACCAAAAAGGAGGTTTTGAGCCTGAGTTATTGCCGTTTGAAGATCAAGTACAAAAATCAAAACTTTATTCAAGAAGGGGTCAATATTTCAAACAACACTTTTCCACTAAATTTAGTAGGAATTACACTAGATTTAGCAACCCACCAAATATAGAAATCTACTAACCAAATCTAAAACCCCAACTAAAAAACATTAAATTAAAGTTTTTTTAAAGAAAATTTTTAAGAAATTTTTAAAAAACTTTTAAGAAATTTGGGGATCGCATGGGCCACATCCCCCAAATAGAATATGGATGATACTTTGCTGCTTTTCTAATGTTGACCGCTACCAAAATATACCTCTCCCTATTGCGGCTGATGAAATCTTTAATAAACTTTTGTACCTTGCAGGAATATTCTAATATAGTTGTTGGTTGAAGATTTTTATCACCCAAATTTTAGTTGTGTACTGGATATTTTTTTGCTAGATTTTTCAAGGATTACCAACTCAAACCACGTTGAGTGTGGTGGGATCATGTGGCGGGTACCAATTGGGCCGCGTGGCCTTGTGGGCTCGCATGTACCAATGTACTTGTTGTGCGAGTACTACAAATTTATTGCATAGTCTGTAGACAAACAAAAAATCACCATTTCTTTTTTTTATTATTTTAATAAAAGGGATTTTACAAAAATAATTTGATTGCTATTTTTAAAAATTTTCAAAAAAAAAATCTAATTTTTTTCTCTGAAATAAAATATATATATATATATATATATATATATATATATATATATATATATATATTTTAAATCATACTAGTGATAATAATGACGATTTGGGGGCCATATTGGCAAAAAAAAATTCCTCACTAGACAACTGCTCTAATTTGGATGATTTGGCAGTCGATCTTAGGGTTTTTGGCTCTTTTGGACACAATGGCAAGGTCGGATTTGACCCAAAATGCTCCAAAATTGCAGCTACCTTTTGGATCTGACAACCACACTTCAGCTTCAAACCCTCATAGATTTGGCCTCAAATGTTCGATTTGGATGAAACAAAAGGAAAAATAAACTTTCTCAAACCTTTTGGATGCAATGGTGAGCTTAGATTTGCATGAGAAAGGTCTAATATGAACCTCCAATAAAGTGCAAAAAATGGAAGCTACCCAAATCTGGTATCTCTCTTCAGAAAAAGACTCTCCAATGGCACCCAACCCACTTTGATACCATGTTAGAATTCACTATGGCTACCAAAATCTTAAGACCAAATGGAAAGCACAAAAAGAGGGAGAATAAAATGTGACAATAATAAACTGTATTCTTATCAATATGATTCAATGATATCAGACGATTGTAATGTACAAATGAGAGAGACCCCTTGGTTATATAGCCAAGGTGAGATGCAAGATGTCATAGGATTATGACAAGTGTCTTAATCATATGACATGATACAACTAATCACACTTACCTAGGTTCACATGTAGTAGTTGTGAAAGGATAAGATAACAACTAATGACAACTAACACCTTCTAGAAAGATTCCTTCCTAGGACCTAAGTAAACTTAACATGTGTAAATAAGTTTCTTAGTAATGAATTAACTAGGTACAAGAATTTATTTACACCAACTCAAAATAATCTCAAGGTGATTCTTACTTGTAGATTGTAAAGAACCTTTCAATTTAGAGGGGTTCTAGAGGGTTGCAATACCACCTGATGCTCCTTCAACTTCACAAACAAAAAACTAGCTCTAGACCAAATACTAACAATAGCTTTCTCAAATGTTTCTTTCTTCATCTTTGTTTCTTGTAAAAGGACATCGACTTTGTTATCCAGAATACAAGATTTAACCAAAAACTATTTATAAGGACTATTAAGGCCCTTAATATTCCAAGAGATGTACTTCATTAGAAAACAGAAGCACCTCCATCCCCCAACACCTTCTAGCTCCCCATTCTACTTTTTCTTGGGCTTTGATCCCATGATCGAATCCAAGGTTTTTTGTTTTCCTGTAGCTACATCCCTTACAATATATTTCAATCTTGATTCCTTTTGGGAGAGTCTTCCCACCTTATTTCCCCCTCTAACATATGGCTTCTTTTTCTTTTTTCTTTTTGTGGTGGCTTGTGACCATCCCTCTTCATCCTCCTTCTCACTTGATCCTTGAGGGAAGCCAAGAAGGGCCATCGTCTTGTTCAGATTTTGAACACCAAACTGAGAAATAGTATTTAGCTCCTCCAAAGATGGAGTTTTTTCTTGAAGGACATACTCTCCCTCTTCCAAGACTTCCACAACACCATTTATTTTCTCATTAGCCTTCAGAACCTAGACATTCTGCACCAACAAGGGGTCCTCAGCTTGGATCTTAACCTCCTGAGCTTCAACTTGTGGGACAACCAACACCTCAGAAGCATTATCATTCAGAAGGGGAATGGACACCTTCTGGGGGGAGGAAAAAGAAGGTTGTACACAAGAGTCCATAGCTTTAGGTGAAGAGTCTCCTTCAGACCTCTTACCCTTAGCTTTTGAACTTTCACCCAGAACCACACGAGTCAATAAGATGACCAAATCTCTTACAATGATGGCAAAAGAGGTGAGCATTTTCATACTCTAGGGGTTGGGTCCAGTTTCCAAACTTAGACTTGAGTAAAATAGAAGAGGGAGGAACCATATTAACAACCACATTGACATATATACAAGCATACACAAGCCTCGATCTCTCCTGGGTGATTTTATCAATGGCCAATAGACTCCCAAAAGAGTTAGCAATACCTTGTAAAATTCATTTCTCCCAAAACTCTAAGGGATGCCCCAGAAGGAAAACCCAAGTTGGCGTAGACACCCCCAATTCAGTCATCAGGTCAAATCCCAATTTCCATTTACAAAGGGAGAGAAATTTTTTAAACCCAGGTCAAAGGCTCAAGTACCACCAGTTAAAATTTTCAGCATATCCTCATAAACCACAAAGGAGAACATAAAAATACCTCAAGGCATGGTGTTTATGGTGACACTACCTTTGAGGTTCCAGGTGGAAGCAGCCCACTGATGAACTAGTTCAATGTTTGGCCTAAACGCCAAAAAATTTCCAACCAAAGCCATTTTGAGGTTAACCATCACCTTCAACTTAAGGACCTTAGGGACATCGACTTCCCAGCTAGTAACGGAGCATGAAGCAGATTCCACAAGTCTTTTAGTCTAAGATGGCAAGTTAGACCCCACCAACTTGTCCACATAGGAGGCCGAAGCTTCCTTCGAAAAAAAGGAATTATGCCCAAACATTGAAGAGAAGAGTGACTTCCTAGATATGTCATTAGTCTTTTCCCCAAGGGAAAGGACAGTAGTATGAGGAGAAGTTTTTTTAGAAGTAGCTCGACTAGCCACTACCACCACAGGCATAGCTCCAGAAGAGGGGACAACATCCTTGGAATGGGGAGCCTTCCCCCCCCCTCAAACAACCCGTGAAACAGACAATGCAAAAATAGTGCCAGAAATTCAAAAAATAGCCAGCGCGAGAAGGGAAGAGCAGAGCAGAGTCGAATGACCATACACCAACTTCAATTTGTTAAATATATGTTTGTTTATATATTTATCTTTGTGGAATTTGGACATGATATCCACATATATACCATGTGATTTAGCCATTATATAGCCAAAAAAATGCAACCACAATAATATGGAGGGGTATACTTCTATGATGCGTGAGTCTTCTTATTTAAACATTTGCAACTGACATAAGTTTGGTCCTTTTTACACATTTTATTATTTATTTGTCACTTAGGAAAAAAATTACCACACACACTCTTTTACTTATATTTTCATTTTTTAAAATATGAATTATAAATGGTTTAAAAAATTATTTACAATGTTATATTTAAATCAAAATACATTTTAAGAAATTGTAATATATTGTTTAAATTATTTGTATTTTATTTATAATTTTATATCTCTTTAATATACTTGTAAAATTATATTTTCTTGGGGCTAATGCAAGAAGTTGGGTCCACAAAAACTCAAAAAGTGGAAGTGTTTTTGCTATGTTTAAGAATTTGTCACACTTGAGTCGAAAATTTGAGGCGCTTACACAATGAATCTTAAAAAAAGTCAGTAATATGAAATTTAGTATTTTGAATCTAGTTTCTAAATATGTAATATATTTAAACACATAGATGATAGAAATTTAATTTTGATAGGGATGTATAAAAACCACTTTTTGAAAGTCTTTTTTTACCATACCATGCATGTGTACGAACACCACTTTTTTACCCAAATAAAATTATTTTTCTAATTCCTTTTGAAGAAAGAGAGGTAACGACATGAAGATTTATGAGGATATTTTTTTGAATATTTTTTTAATTGAATTTTCATTGGCCTTAATTGTTGTTTTTAAAAATCAACGTGTACGGACATCATAATTGGACCTAAACTAAACATTTTTTGAATCTTTTTTTTATTGTGTACAAAATTATTTGAAAATTGATGCCATATAATTTTTTTTAGAAGAAACTTAACAAAAAAAATTATTAAAAAACAAAAAAATCCTAATATTTCAAGTTCATGGACTAGTTTTCTTAGAAATTGATTAAAAATTAACAAATATAATCCAATCTTAATCTAAATTATATATTTGGAAACTAGACATCGTGTTCTCTTATGGGTTTTAATTTCATAGATTGATTTAAAAAAAAGTCCATCAACCATATTGCCAAAGTTGGACATTCCTCTTGAATCTGCCTTAGTTTTTTAGTTGTAGGTCAAAAGCTAAGGGTCAGGTTGCCAAGCCTTTCCCAAGCCTAAAATTGAGGTTACATGTGGGTTGGAGATTCAAATTTTTAATAACAGGTATGCATTATTAGAACAAGTACACATTATTTAAATATAATGTGTACATCTTATATAATGTGTATGTGTTACATATTTACCAATTGGGTAAAGGTAACACATATGAATTATATAATGTGTGTGTTCCTAAAATAGAACGTGTATGCATTTTATAATGCATACACATTTCTTATTTAGCCATTTTTTCCAAATTTGGAAAATACTGATAGAGCACATTTTTTCTACAACATTCCTTTTCTGTAGTATGGTCCGAAAGTGTCATTTTCTACTTTTTTTATTGCAATGTTGTCTTGTGCAACCTCTTAGTAGGGAATATTCTATTCAAATTGTTAGAAGAGACAAGTGTAGGTTGAATTTTCTAAAGTGGAATCAAGTACAAGAAGATTTGGAAAAATAGAACTTTTGGATGTATTCATGATGTCTTTGTACTTCAAAGTTTATAGAAGAAAGGATCTTCATACTATATAGTTTTATTTGAATATTTGAAGGAGATAGCAATTTAAAAATAGGTTAAGAATAATTTTCTTTGTTATCAAAGAGGGTTTGATAAACATGGGATCAAAGCAAAGGCAAAGAAAATATAGAAAGTTAATGACACCCAAAGAAATTCAAACAAATAGAGAAATGAAGGCAAAATGACAAAGGGATAGAAGAGAAAGGATTCATCAAATGAAAAATTTGGAAAAATCTATTTCCATGAATGTTGAAGAGGAAACCATGAAGGATGAGAAATGAATGTAGATGATACAAATGTGGATATGGTGAATATGGAAGAAAATACAATTATGGAGACAAACCCAACTATGCCTTCAACTTCAACTTTGAATGATATGGAAATAGCACATATGCAAACAACTTCAAGTATGTCTTCAAATCCATCTCCCAATGATATGAAAAATGCACGTATTGAAAAAATTAATCCAAGTATTTCTTCAAACCCAAGTCTTGATAATATTGATCTTAGTTATATCTAGAGGAAGTTGGATACACCATAGATGGTATCAATAATTCTAGGGTTGAAACAATGCAGAAAAAAGAATGAAATCCCTCATATTGATGAAAATGAGAATTGAATCCCTTTTATGTTTGAAAATGAAAATGAAACCCCTTGTATGAATGAAAATTAAAATGTTTTTCTACAATTGAAAAAGATGTGCTAGATAACCTTCTTGGTAAGGTTTCTTGGAGACAAATGAGAACTTATGGAAATAGAATATGTAGAATGCTTTTTTACATAAAGAAATTAGGATTTCAATGTTAACTCATGATGCAATTGATGAGAATGTCAAAAATAAGAAAGTGATGAAAAAATTAGGCATTTTTGTAAAACTAAAAAAGAAAGATGATTCAATAGAACAAGTCATATCTAGTGTTGCTAATGCTATTGATTTAATAGGTAAGAAAAGTCAATCTAAAGATAAGAATGCAACTCATTGTGCAATAACAACTACTCTAGATAATAAAGCAACTTCAAATAAAAGAATGTTAAGTAAGATTAGTAAATGTATAAAAGTAAATCCTAAAAGTTTGATAAGAGTGGCTAAAAGAAGAGAAAGTGTTGAAAAGGATCCAATTAATCAATTTTGGAGTTTTAGTGGTAGACTCCCAAGGTCAAACATGAAATTAACTAATGAAATCAAATCTTTAATCAAAAAATATTTGCATGATAATACGAAAGTATCACCTAACATTAGAGATGTTTTAAAATTAAGGGTGGGTTCCAAAATTCGTGAACCTCATCCAAAGCATCTATTAGATATGACTCAAACTAAATTATATAAAAAAAATTAGATGATTCAATCTTACCATTTAATATTAGCATAAGCCAAAGATCATTCAAAAAAAGTAAACCTTGGTATGTTAGAATTAATAAAGAAAAAATATCTTGTTGTAAGACTCATGTACAATTTCGTTATTATTATGATATTTTTCGATATATACATTGTAATTTTCATGTTAACCAAATTATGTAGGACATTTGTGGAATTAATATGCCACCTGAAACAATCAAATATTTTATAGCAAGTTTGTTTTGTGAACCCTCTAATGGAAACTTATTTTATTTAAAAGCATGCATTTCTAGATAATGCAATAGATGTGTAACTTTTAATTGTTCAGAGAATGTATGCATGAAAGTTGTTTAGATGAGTTTGGACAATAATTAGTGGATGTAAAAAAAAAAAATATTGAGTATTCTTTAAAAGATAGAAAATTTGGAAAACATTGTGAGCTAATTATGAAAAACTTTAGTGTGCATGCACTTATTAAATAATTTAAAGATATGATTGTACCTAAATATGTTAAACACTCTTAATATGCTCATTAGCTTGATAATCAATTTTGTTTATGTAAGAACACATTCCCAATTGGAACTATAATGTTAGTTGTTGATTTTGCTGAAAATTATATTCTTTCTCCACAAGAAGAAATTCAATCACAATATTATAATTTAGTGCAAGTAGCTATATTTGTTCATATCATATATAGAAATGTAAATGACAGTAGAAAATATAATAGAATTTTTTTGAGAGATTGCCATTTTTATGTAAGTGATAATCGATTACAATCATCTAAGTTTATTCAATATTATTTTGATATATTTTATAAAAAAATTAAAAGAGAGAGGAATTCAAATGAGAGAACATCTCATATGGTTGGATAATTGCATGGGTCAATTCAAGAATTCTAGAATGTTTTATTAGTTATGTAGAGTTCATAAGGAAAATAATATCCAACATATGTAAAGTTTTTTTTTAAGCTAGACATGGTAAAGGAGAACATGATGGAGCAGGTGCATGTGTGAAAAGAGCTCTTGCTAGAAAAAAACTAAAACTTGAGGATGTGAAATTTAGAGATGTGTGTGCAATTATGGATTGGTGAAATACCAAATTATCTACAAGAAAAACTGAGAGTTCAATAATTTGACACTTCTTTTGGTTAGTTGAACAAAATGATATTTTTACTTGACAAGATTGTGAGACAATTAATGGATCTGCAAAATGGCATTCATTTAAGAGTTTGAATGTAAACACATGGGCAATATGGACAAGGGAGCTTGCATGATTTTTTCAATTTTTTATTGTAGGTGATTGAGAGGCATGTGAAAATATGAAATGGGTCAAAGAATGGAAACAAAGAACCTTAACAGCTACATTGACATATGTTCAACATGGAATGACAATTGAAGATAATCAAGTGTTTGCATCAGATGATTATGATCGTGTTTCAAATCTTGTACAAGAAGGTGCATTAAATTTAATTGAATTTTATATGTATCAAGGTTTATATGTGAATTAAAAATAAGTCACTCTTTATTGAATTTTTTATTTATTTTTGTAGGACATGTGTATGTTGTTATTGCAGCTAAGGGGAATGAAGAGGAGATAGAGTATTGGTTGGCTAGATGTGTTGAGAGAAAACATAAGTTGGTACATCCTAGTGTGGATGATGAAAACTTTGAGTATCTAATGGGTTTAGTTGTTGTTTTTTGCACTTGAATTTGAAAAGATTTGCTAAGAAAGAATGGATTTCTTAAAATTTAATATTATTAAAGAAACAAGAAGATTATACATTATTTACATTTGATTTTGGTAACCAATATAAAACTAATTAGATATCAAGGGATGCCTAGTAATAAAGTGTTATGGACACTTTCAATGGATGATCATGAGACAATCATAGATGCATTACAAAAAAGAGAGCATGCAGATGGTACAACAAAGTAAATAAATATTGGTAAGTATATATTTGTATATATATTTAATTGATAGTCGATATATAGTTAAAAATTTATCACATATACATATCTATATACATATATTATATTTTTAGTCATTTCATAATTAAAGTTTTATATTATTTTATGTTTTAGGTCTCCCAAAACTAGATGCATTACAAAAAATAGAGGACACACATATACATTACAATGGAATTCGAATCTAGATACAAGTAACTATATATAGTTCTAGATACATTTAATTGATAGTATAAATATAACACTAAATAATTCATTGTCATTTTATAAAAAAATTATAATTGGTTCCATATCCCCTTAAGGAATTCTCTTAGGACCCATTAAGCAATCCTCTTATGTACCCTTCATCCATCCTCTCGTATCCCCTTAAGTGTCTCTATTAATTCCCATTAAGCCATCCTTTTAGGACCCCTTAATCCATATCCTCGTATATATACCCTTAATCCATCCTCTTGCATCCCCTTAAGTCACTCTCTCAACACCCCTTAAGCTATCCTCTTACATCCCCTTAAGCCATATCCTCATATATCTACCCTTAATCAATTTACTTGCATCCCCATAAGTCTCTCTATTAATTCTCCTCAAGCCATCCTCTTAGGACCCCTTAATCCATATCATCATATATCTACCCTTAATCCATCCTCTTGTATCCCATTAAGTCACTCTCTCAACACCACTTAAGCCATCAGACTCTTAGGATCCCATAAGTTGTATCCTTGTATATCTACCCTTCATCCATCCTCTTGCATCCCCTTAAGTCTCTTTATTAATTCCGCTTAAGTCATCCTCTTAGGACCCCTTAATCCATATCCTTATATATCTACCCTTAATCCATCCTCTTGCATCCCCTTAAGTATCTCTATTAATTCCCCTTAAGCCATCCTCTTAGGACCCCTTAGTCCATATCCTCATATATCTACCCTTAATCCATCCTCTCGCATCCCCTTAAGTCACTCTCTCAACTTCCCTTAAGCCATCCTATTAGGACCCCTTAGGTCATATCCTCTTATCTACTCTTAATCCATCATCTTTCATCCCCTTAAGTCACTCTCTTAAATTTATAGTTAAGGATTTAGGGTTCATCTCCCAGGCATTAGGTCCTAGGGTTAAGGATTTAGGATCTTCATATCCTAGGGTTCATGGGAGTCTTAGAATAATAAATTTATATGGTTTAAAGGTTTAGGGTTCATCTCCTATGTTTTAGGTAATATTGTTTAGGGTTTAGGGCTTTTAAGGTTCATGAGATGCTTCAAATAACAATTCTATATGAGTTAATGGTTTAGGGTTCATCTACTAGGCTTTAGGTCATATGGTTTAGGGTTTAGGGTTTTTAGGTTTCATGAGATGCTTAGAATAAAAAATATATATAGTTTAATGGTTTAGGGTTCATCTGCTAGGCTTTAGGTCCTATGTTATAGGGTGTAAGGTTTCTAGGTTTCATGGGATGCTTAGAATAATAAATATATGGGTTACGGGTTTAGGGTTCATCTCTTAAGTTTTAGGTCATATGGTATAGGGTTTAGGGTTTCTAGGGTTCATGAGATGCTTAGAATAACAAATATATATGGGTTAATGGTTTAGGGTTCATCTTCTAGGCTTGAGGTCTCAGGGTTAAGGGTTTAGGATCTTCATATCATAGGGTTCATGAGATGCTTATAATAACAAATATTTTTGGGTTAAAGGTTTAGTGCTCATCTCCTAGAATTTAGATCCCAAGGTTAAGGTTTAATAATCTTCATATCCTAGGGTTCATGAGATGCTTAGAATAAAAAATCTATATGGGTTAAGGGTTTAGGGTTCATCTCCTAGGATTTAGATCCTAGAGTTAAGGGTTTAGGATCTTCTATCCTAGGGTTCATGAGATGCTTTGAATAAAAAATCTATATGGGTAAAGGGTTTAGGGTTCATCTCCTATGCTTTAGATCCTAGGGTTAAGGGTTCAATATCTTCATATCCTAGGGTTCATGAGATGCTTAGAATAACAAATCTATATGGGTTAATGGTTTAGGGTTCATCTCCTAGCATTTAGATCCTAGGGTTAAGGGTTTAGGATCTTCATATCCCAAGGTTCATGAGATTCTTAAAATAAAATTTGAATCTATATGGGTTAATAGTTTATCGTTTATCTCCTAGGCTTTAAGTACTATGGTTTAGGGTTTAGGATTTCTAGGGTTCATGAGATGCTTAGAATAACAAATCTATATGGGTTAATGGTTTAGGGTTCATCTCCTAGGATTTAGGTCCTATGGTTTATGTTTTAGGGTTTCTAGGGTTCATGAGATGCTTAATCCCTTCAATTCATCCCTTTAAGATCATTCTCTCAACTCCCCTTAATCCACCATCTTGCATCCCTTAAGTCACTCTATATGGGTTAAGGGTTTAGGGTTCATCTGCTAGGATTTAGGTCCTATGGTTTACGGTTTAGGGTTTCTATGGTTCATGAGATGCTTAGAATAAAAAATATATAGGGGTTAATGGTTTAGGCTTCATCTCCTAGGGTTTAGGTCCTATGGTTTATGGTTTATGGTTTCTAGGGTTCATGAGATGATTAGAATAACAAATATATATGGGTTAATGGTTTAGGGTTCATCTCCTAGGCTTTAGGTCCTATGGTTTACGGTTTATGGTTTCTAGGGTTAATGACATGCTTAATACCTTTAATTCATCCCTTTAATTCATTCTCTCAACTCCCCTTAGTGCACCATCTTCCATCTGTTAAGTCACTTTATATGGGTTAAGGGTTTAGGGTTCATCTATTAGGCTTTAGGTCCTATGTTTATAGTTTAGGGTTTCTTGGGTCATGAGATGCTTAGAATAACAAATCTATATTGGTTAATGGTTTAGGATTAATCTCTGAGGATTTAGGTTCTATTGTTTATGGTTTAGGGTTTCTAGGGTTCATGAGATGCTTAGAATAACAAATCTACATGGGTTTTAAGGGTTTAGGGATCATCTAGTATGATTTACATCCTATGGTTTAGGGTTTAGGGTTTCTAGGGTTCATGAGATACTTAGTCCCTTTAAGTCATTCTCTCAACTCCCCTTAATCCACCCTCTTACATCCCTTTAATTCATTCTATCAAATCCCCTTAATCCACCCTTTGCATCCCTTTTAAGTCATTCTATCAACTCCCCTTAATCTACCCTCTTGCATCCCCTTAAGCCATCCTCTTAAAGGACCCTTAAGTCATATGCTCTTACATCTCCTTAATCCACCATTTTGCATCCCTTAAGCCACTCTCATAATTCCCATTAAGCCATATCTTAGGGTTCATGACGTGTATCCCCTTAATCTACCCTCTTGCATCCATTTAAGTCATTATCTTAACTGCCCTTAATGCACCCTCTTGCATCCCTTTAAGTCATTCTATTAACGCCCCTTAATCCACCCTCTTTCATCCCCTTAATTCATTCTCTTAACTACCCTTAACGCATTCCCTTAGGACCCCTTACGCTATATCCTCTTAGGTCCCCTTAATTCATCCTATGAAAAACATCACTTGAATTTGTAAGGAATTTATAAGATCCAATTTTATAACTTTTACTATATATTTTTCTTTTCTCGCATGAATTATTTAGTTAAATGACTCATAAAAACTATAGTTACTTTACTTACATTAATTACTTTTACAGGTTCTCATCAAGTCAGTCTACCATGTGATTGTCACTACAAATTTTTTTATCAAGAGATAATGTAAATATCAATTTGTGGTCTTGACCTAAAAGTTGATAAGCTTTAATTGTATCTACATGTACATATATGTTTCATCATGTCATATAGTTGTATTAAACATCAATATACATTATATATGTTTGTTTGATGTATAAACTTCAATGAACTTATTACTCACATTTTAAATATCTTGTTCCAATTTTTATCATATATAAACCATGCCTTGTATTTACCACATTTTATATAATTGTTCAAATGTATAGATTATACATTTTATACATACAAGGAGATAGAATTTTGTTCAGTGACTCAAATATTTGCTAGAATTGGAAAATAGTTAAATTTTCTTGTCTTTAATTTATTATGAATATGATCTAAACTATTTAAGGAATGTTTTAATTTGTCACCAAACCATGTGATAAATTATTAAAATTTAAGAGTTAATCATTTTAAACCATCTGCCTAAACTTAATTCAACAATGGCATGTAAATATATATGAAATTTGATTCTAGATAAGAATTTATATAGTGCATATTACTTGAAAATTAGATAAAATATATATACATACATGAGTGCATATAATCATCAAAATGAACATAACAAATTCATAATTGAGTGCATATATAATCATCATATTAAAGTCAACTGATATAAATAAATGCAAACATGATCATTTTTTTAATCGGTAATAGATATTTTATTATTAAATTTAAAAAGAAATTACAATAGAAATTCCTACAGACACCACAGAGAAACATTTAAGTCCACAAAACCCAGAAAAGGACCTATAAACAAGTCTACAGATTAGAAGAATGAATTGGTCTTCCCTTGGTCTAAGACCGGAGGACCATAGTAAAACTTTTCTTTTTGAATTTCTTATCTTTCCTCCCCTTGACGACTTTCTAGCCATCTTCCACCTTTGCAGCCCCCTTTTGCCACAAGAAAGAATTTCCTTTCTCTACAAGTCCACCTTTCTCCAACATTGACTCCTCTAACTGCCACACCTCGAAAGCTGCATGTTGCAACTTTGATTCTTCATGTTCTTCAACAATTGCTTGCTCATTTTTTCCTTCTACCTTTCTTCTACACTCCCCTTTTTCCTACGACTTCACTGGGCCTGATTTCTCTCTACATTCTGGAGTTTTAGCACCATGATATTTTTGTTCTTCCAAACCTTCAATGGTTCTCCCTTTATCAACACAATTTGAGATGGGAATCTCAACATTCCTCGACCCCCCAGCTGATCTAAATCCCTATTTGTCTAAGGAAGATAAGAGTTTCCCTCCACCTGAGGGCTATCCTTTTCTTGCTCTTCCTTTCTCCCCCTCTGTTTCTCCACCATGTAATGTCTGGGAGAGACATCTTGCCACCAAGTAGCTGGTTTGGACCATTTGGGCTTTGATCACTGTACAACAATATGTTCAGTCTGGAAACATCTCCTGAAATGGAAAGGTACCCCTTCATCGTCCAAGGGTTGTACCCAGCTGTAGACACCTAAATTTGGACACTTAATTTATCCAAATTTATCCCCTTTCATCTAAGTATCCCCTTATCCACATTAATTAAGTAATATCACTATTATTTAATTAAAACCTCTAAAGTTCTTATAATCCCTAAGGTATCTAGTTAAATAATTAAATACCTTCCCCGTTTCAACAAATAAATTAAATAAATATGACATTTATTTAATTCCTCACATGTCGCATCCCTTTCTTAATCCTAATTATTCTCCTAATCTCATCATTAGGGATGTGCACATGCCTAATCCCTGATTAGGATGTGTCACATCCTCCAAATTTTTCAAGTTGGCCTCTAATTTCTCTTAGCCAACTAACCATCCTCTAATCCTTCATTAACTAGCCTAATCAACCTCTCAAGGACTTTTTAATTCCTTTTATCCTTCCAAAGAATATTAAATTCCTTTTTCTCTTCCCCATGTGATATTTGACTTGTCACATCAAGTCACATGTGAGCTCTTCCTAATTTCCCACTTGCCTAAAGTTAATTTGTCATTAATTTATCTAATCAAGTACTTGCACAACCTTAATCACTTAATTAGGTCAACCTAATGTGTCCTAAGTCAACCTTCATTAAAGACTTTCTCCTTTTGGAGAAGGCACCTCCATTCCCCATGTGAATTTTTAATTCACATTTAATCCCCCAATGCATCCCTTGGAAATTAAAATTCTTTTTCTCATCCCGATGTGGATATTTGAGGAATTTTTAATTCCTCACATGTCCTCTCACCCACATGGGGACAAGGACCTCCTTTATGAGGAGATCTTGTCCCAATCCCAAGGTACTATGTACTACCTCCATGTCATGTACTCTCCTTCCACCTCATGTACACATCATCTCTTACAAGCCACTTCACATTCCACATGTCAAGATGTGAGGGCTTGTGAGTTCTCAACTCACCTTAGCCCTACATCTTGACCTTGGTGGCTCAGTCTCAACCATTGATTTCCCTAGAGAGTCCAAAATTCTCTATAAATACCCCCTCTTTCCTCTCATTTTGGTAGAGATCATTCATGCTAGCTAAACTCTTGCAAAAAAGTTCTTTGAGCCATACTTAGCCAATTTTTCATACTTGCATCCATTTTCACTTATCTCTCCATCCTCATCCCATCTTAAAGCTTGCATCTCTTGCCATCCAAGTAGCATGTAGCATCGAAGATCGAAGGGCCAACCAAAGGACAACTCAACAAGGTGAAATCTTTCATTTTGCTTGGTTTAGTTAATCTTTGGGCTAATCTTGAGGTGTAGGGTGTTTTTAGTTGTTATCTGCACTCTTTTCATTTGCTGCTCATATTCTAGCAAGTAAATCTACCCCATAAAACAAGTGAAGAAGTAACCGTTGTGTGTCTCCTCATCGTCCCTCTAGCCCCTGAAGCGCCACAACATATACAGATGCCATACTATCATCTCTACATGTACATCATCCAGTCGTATCCTCCATACATCTACATTTCTAACATCCTGATACCATAGTATTGCTCCCACCTCCGCCCCCCATTCCCAGGCCATGACCTCTTTGTCATTATGCTTTCCTACTCTAGACATGATCGACCTAGTCACCTTGATGTACTCCCAAGCCCAAACCTATAGTAGTGTGACATGTGTCACAGTCAACACCCTCTGATAGCATACCATGTGCATATCTTGGTATAGTTATGCCAGCATGCTGGTCCCCCATGCAAATTGACCTTCTCGTCCCTTGATGATATGATGAATCACCTCAATGAACCTGAGATGCAAAAATTGACCACTCCAATCTGGCACCAAGATCCCACTAATTAGTCCTGCTAGGTACAAAGACAATGTCAATACCCTGCAAGACAGGCATCTATCCACATCTAGCTGCTACCGTTGAATTGATAGATCATCACTGTCAAATACAACATGTATGGACTCATCTAGCATCTCGCTTGCTACCCAACACTCACTAATTGCAAGCCCTGGTATGGCTGCCAAACATCCTCTAGAGTCACAGTCATCTCCCAATCGGTAGATGGAACATCGATGTCACCAAATCCTAGCACTTTATTAGGGCTATCAGCATGGCCCTGTGGTACTTAATCGTCGAGTATGATAGCATATGAACTAGTCCTACCTCTGCTAGTCTCTGGTGATATGTGCCTGTCATCGCTACCATGCATCTCGTCAACACCTCAGACCGTCTCTCCCACGTCCGTAAACTCTCAACATTTTGCATCCATAACAACAACACTTTGTTAGTTTCTCCTGGTGTCATCTTGCCCCCATTTTATTATCCTACTTCCTACCCTAGGATTTCCCTTCTCCATCCTACCATTTCCCCATCGCACCCTTACCCCCCTTTTTTCTTGCTACCTTTAGCTATTTTCGATCATTCTGGCTACACCCCGGCCCCTGGGTGGACTTACCTCGAACCCGACAGACTCACCCGAGCCTGTGGGTGAGCCTGCCCGAGCCCGAGGGGACTTGCTCGAGCTCGTGGATGAGCTCGCCCGAGCCTGGGCGGGCCTTCGCCTAGCTCAGGTGGATCTACCAGAGGCCAAGCGGACCTGCCCGGGCTTGGCTGGATAGGCCTCCACCCAACGTTGGCAGACCCGCTTGAGCTTAGCTGGGCGGGCCTCCACCTAGGCCTGGCTGCCCCCCCCCCCTCACGTATAAAGTTCCCCCTCCCAACCTAGGCGTAACCCATCCCTCCCCACCTCAAAACATTTTTTTTCCCTTTAGCCCATTTTTCTTACCAAATACACCAACCAAGCCCATATTTTCCTTTTTGCAAAAAATTAGGCAAATTGACCAAAATCACAAAGTGGGGTTTCAGACTCACCTAGCGTGGCATGACACACTTACTAAAGAATCCCTATCTCTCATCTGCCTGGTTAATGATGTTCGTATCATACTCCGACATCGTGTCCCTTCCCTCTTGCCCTCACCTCTTCTCCCTCTTCTCCTCACTTGACAATTGTCTAAATGAGAAGTAATTCCTAGAATTGCCTTTTATAGTTTTTTCCCCCCTTTTTACTTTTTAAAACAAAGGGAATTTTTTCCTTTTATCTAGCCTTTTTTAACCTCAACTAGTTCACAGACCCCCTATCTTCCCAAGGCCACCATTTGTACACTATATACCCGTTTTCCTCCATTCGAATGCCAATCTTCTCGATTTTTCGTGCTCTTTCCAACGACATATACCACTTCATACTTTTCAAAAGTTTCTCAAGGCCCCTTTTCCTTCCTTGTCTACCTTCTCAACGGGGCATACCCTACCATTCTCCCCCAATCTTTCATCATAAGCCTTCTCTTGCAAGACTGGGGCACCCCCTTTAATTCTCCTCCATTCGAGTAGCTCACAATCTCTCCTGTGCTGGGGCATCTCCTTTTCGATCGCTTCTTCCATAGACTCGTCTATATTTTATTTTTCTTCAAAACCCTATTATCCTAATAGTATTTCAAAAAGAGACAAAATGTAGAAACCTAAATTTGACCACTTCCACATGGTCAAAAGCGTCTCCTTAACCATCCTTTTGCTCGTTTAATTCGTCCTCTTTGCCGGTATTATTTAAATCTTTCATTTAATTAATATTATGTGTCCTACATAAGGTTTCTAAAGTATTTAATTTAATAAATACTTTTCCCCTCTTTCCTCTCTAAATTAAATAAATGTATCACTTTATTTAATTTAGTCATATTATCTTTTGGAATTTTAAATTTATTTTTAGATTCTTCACTTTCTCTCTCATTGTCACATCCTCCAACTTTTGCAAGTTGGTCTCTAATCCCTCTTAAAAATCTAACCCCCTTTCTTAATCATAATTAATTTATTATTAAGATGTGCACACCCCTAATCATCATTAGGGTCCCATCCTTCATAATTTCCCACTTGCCTCTAATCTTCATTAATTTTCCTAATCAAGTACTTGCACAACCTTAATCACTTAATTAGGTCAACCTAATCCCCATATCATTTATGAAATGTGTCATAAGTCAACTTTATTAAAGGTTTTCTCCTTTTGGAGAAGGCATTCCATTCCCCATGTGAATTTTTAATTCACATTTAATCCCCCAATGCATTCCTTGCAATTTAAAATTTCTTCTCTCATCCCCATGAAGATATTTGAGGAATTTTTAATTCCCCACATGTCCTTTCACCCACATGGGGACAAGGACCTCCTTTATGAGGAGATCTTGTCCAATCTCAAGGTACTATGTACCACCTTTATGCCATGTACTATCCTTGCACCTCATGTACACATCATCTCTTAGAAGCCACTTCACATGTCACATGTCAAGATGTGAGGGCTTGTGAATTCTCAACTCGCCTTAGCCCTACATCTTGATCTTGGTAGCTCAATCTTGACCATCTATTTCCCTAGAGAATTCCAAATTCTCTATAAATACCCTCTTTTTTCTCTCATTTATGGAGAGATCATTCATGCTAGCCAAACTCTTGTAAAAAATTTCCTTGAGCCATACTTGGCCATTTTTCATACTTGCATCCACTTTCATCTATTTTCAATCCATTTTCTATCCATCTTATAACCCACATTTGCATCCCTTGCCATCCAAGGAGCATACAACACTAAAGATCGAAGGGCCAACCAAAGGATTGATTCAGGACAAGGTAAAAGGTTCCATTTTGTTGTCTTTATTTTGTATTGAATCCAACTAGGATAATCTTGAGGTGTAGGGTTCCTTTTGTTGTTGTTTTGCACTCTCTTGTTTGTTGTTCATTTCTAGCAAGTAAATTTTCCCTATCACACCAGCATCCCTTAGAGGTTTTGATTGAGACCTCTTTTGGGAGTGTCTTTGTAGCCTCCATCTCTACCAGAATCTGGGCATAGTTGGAGTGTAAGAGGTTTGACGAACCCTCATCAATCATCATAAAATCCCCTAAAGAATTTTATATAGCCTCTAAGCAAGACTCAAACCAAAAATGGAGTGGGAAGTTTGGGAGTCTTACCGACAAAGGTACTTTTTCAAAGGTCTCTATTGCAAGGTTGAAATCCGGATGCCATGGCTTCAAGGATAGTGAAAATTTCTCCTCCCAACTCTAGAAATAATCATGCAGGACTTTATTTCTATCAGCTCTAGATTAAAAAACAACAATAAAAAACCCTCTAGCAGCTAGGTAGATTTGGACGCCAACATCCACAATCAGTTCCCAATGCTCTGAAATCCATTTGTGTAAATCACACAACCGAGGCCAAAAACCCCTAAAATGTCCTATCAATCCTAAATGTGAGAACACTTTGACATTGTGCTTTACCTCCTCTTCTAGCTCCTCCTACAAAAGAACTAATGATTTTTTGGTCTCCACTGCCTTATTTGTCACACCTGTCGCCTGGTGGTTTGCGTCCAAACGAGATTTCTTGCCCCTTGAAAGAGTTCTTTCTATCCTCCCTCTGAATCCAGCTGCATCACATCTTCCTCTGTGCATAGAGGTTTCCCTCACTTTCCACCCTGAACATTTTTGTCCAGCACTCTCGTCTTCATCTCTGTAACTCTACAAAAGAGTCGTTATTGCCCTAGCTCCTAACAGCAGAAATGGCTCCATCCTCCTAACTCATTTTTTACAAACATGATCATATTAATCAATATAATGTATGTGAAATGGTCCATGAAATAACATGTTCAAAATTTATATGTCAAGTCCAACACATATATTTAAATAAAACTAGAGATCTATAGTCCATATAATTTAAAACCATCTAACTATTAGGGCGATTAGTGAAATCAAGTCTCCTCTTTGCTCCACATGGACTAGATGTACCGCTATCATGCTATAAAAGAGTGCAAGAAACTTGAAATTTGATTTAAATTTATTTTGAATTTTCATATAATTTAACATATAAACTTGAAAATATGAACTTGATATAAATAAATTTAATTAAATATCTAGTAAATACAGTAAAAATGATTTTTAGTATGCATAAATTACCATATGATCATGTGAATCTATTGGCACATTTTGTTCAATGAGTAGCATAACTGTCAATCAAGAAGGTCCAAATGCTTGATCTAGTATATCCTACATATTTGAATATAGAGCAAAAAATATGTTAGAACCTCGAATATATATATTTAAAATTTCCCTAAAAATTGAATAGGAGATTTAGTAAAGTTTATAACCTCAAATGATATGACCTCATGATCACACACCTGAGATTTCCCATGCATAAATGTTGATGATGTCTCAGGTGCACCTGCCATGGCTATCACATGAAGTCCTTGCATATAGATACAACAATGTATAGATCATTCACACATGTGTACAAATTTAAAATGAATTAGATCTATGATGTGAATTTAATTTAAACTTAACAAACTTTTGAAAGCACGCACCTGAGTTGATGATAACTTCAGAGCACTCACCACAACTTGTGGTTGGTTAGTACTCGGTATCGTATGACCTCCCTGCATCTAGATACAATATATCATTTCACACGTGTACAAATTCAAATTAACTTAGATATGACCACATAAATTAAAATATTGATTTGTCCCTAACCAAAAGGTGAGCTTGACTATACAACACTCAAAATACAGATATGATCATATTGAGATTTAGGCATCGTGTGATCATGCATCTACACCAAACAATTCTTGAATTAATATTATATTATATACATAATTTGATGTTATCATTTACTTGAATTTTGCACATTTCAAAAAAATTATTTAAATGTTCCTAAGTTCAAAAGATGAACATACCTATGTAGGATGATCCTCAAAATATAGTAAATCCATATATGACTTCATCCTAGATGCATGTGGGTCACCTAAAGTGGATGCCTGAGTATGCCCATAGCCGGAGCCTCTGTGCTCTCTATTGCTCACTTCAGCCACCATGTGTGTAGTCTAATGAGTGAGATGTCCTAAAAGAGAACTCAATGCTCCTAATGTCAAAAACATCATCTACTACTGAAATGTAGTGGGAACACTAGGAGAAGGAGGAACAACAATAGGAGCAATTAGAGCACATCACTAAGGATTGACACATGCTCCTAATCTATGTTGGGGCATGTCACACCCAGCTCCTTGAAATGACCACATATCAAAATAGTTGGGTTTTAAACCCAACTCAATCTTACCTCATAACTTTCTCAAAAATTATAGGGGCACCTCACAATTTCCATATGGTGGAATATCAAACACCATCCACCATCTATCCCAAAAACTTGTAGCTATCTATGGGTTCCTACACCATTTAACTAAAATTCATTTTTTGGTGGGTAGAATTGGTTTGTTTGTTTGGGGGCTACAAAAATGTTGGAAAATGGCTTGTTTGGTAATTTTAAGGTCATGAATTTCTTTATAGGACAATCTATCTGCATAGAATTGTCTCCTCTCTTCTCTCCATTGATGGAACCTATCTAGCTCTACATCAATAGATTGAATAGAATAAAAAATAGTTTGCATCAAAGATATAAACCATGGGAGATGGGGGGATATTAGGCTCATTTTTTATCAAATCTATATTTTCCTAAATCACATTAAGGTTTGCTCTAATGTTCTCTCTTAGCTGAGCCTAACCTACTATAGGGCGTGGGGGGTTAGGAGGTGGAGAGTGTGGAGGTGTGGGGTTTTGTTGTGGTGGCAGATCTGGATGTATGGGATCTTTAGGTTGTGAATTATGTATAAAATCCTCTATGTTAAATTCAAGCTCCATGTGAACAATGAAATGGCAACTACATGTTAAACAATTAAAAAATATATATCAACAAACTAATTAAATAATATACACAATTTGAAAGTTATAAATCACATTGAGCATGCACAAATTCAAAATACATTTCGTTTGAAGACTGATTCAATTTATAACATTAAAAAATCCATAACATGAAAATCCATAGCATGTATATTAAATTATATAATGAAAGTCATGTACATGTACCCTAGATAAAATTTGAGCACTTTTATCTTAAATTTTGATTTCAACACAATGGCCTAATTTAAAATCTTTAAATAATAATATCATGGTCCTACTTCATTGATTTGACAAGCGGTCCAAAAATTATAAATGTATTAAGTATATAATTTTATGAGCTACTTGATCATAATTTATTGTTGGAATTTCATGATTGTGCAATTTTGGGAAGGTGATATTTGGTTTAATTTCTAACTAAATTTCTAGAGTTATTTTTTCTTAACTAGCCTATATTTCCTTACTAGTTTGAGAAGATAATCATGGTTATTTTAAAAGTTTCTCAGGTTTTGTTATATATTTTATCTAAACATATTTATAAGTTTCAAACATTGTCACTTTTGAAAGTTTTAAGTATTAGGCCCATGAAGAGGAATATACAAAATTATAATTTGTCAATTCCTTTTCATTGTATATTATAGACCATGAACCTTGAAATTTTATTGCAATAAATATGATTTTGAGAATTAGAGCCAACAAGCATATTCATATAAAATTTATTTTATGATAGAGAGTTTAATTTTATTAAATCATGTATATTCAATTGGTTTTGTCTTGACTTCTAACTGTATCCATATGGTTTCATTTTCCTTGCAAGGTTAAAATTGAGTGGTATGTGGTTGTTAATTTCAAATTTTTGTATCATTCAATCTTGGACTAATGAATGTCACATGCCTTAGTGATGCTTTTTAGATGATTCTATAACCTATGCATTGATTGTCAATGAAATATGCCTCCTAGGTATAATGTCACTCGTCAAAGTGGGAATGAGGGGAAGGATAAGAACCCACCTATGAATCCTATTAGTGGTCCTCAAGTTATTGATCTCCACTTCAAGATATAATAGTAAGGGGCCCTCATCAAGAGGCATCCCATTTAGTGCATTCCCATCCTTCTTGGGAGAATAGAGAGGAGAAGCCTCAAGGTGGAGAGAGAGAGAGAGAGAGAGAGAGAGAGAGAGAGAGAGAGAGAGAGAGAGAGAGAGAGAGAGAGAGAGAGAGAGAGAGAGAGAGAGAGCACTCTAGGAGCCCTCATAATTCTAAATTAGATGGAGAGGTAGGTTGAGATCCACTCATAGAGGGGATAGGTAGGTAGTGCATGTGGATGGTGTGCTACCAAGGAAATTTCATGTATATTCAATTGGTTTTGTGTTGACTTCTAGTAACCATATGGTTCCATTTTCCTTGCAAGGTAAAAATTGAGTGGTAAATTGTACTTGCCAAGCATATTGTGATGAAATTTGATACTTGGTTTTGAGTTCCTTAGAGGTATGTAAAGGGACAAATACAAATTTTATGAACTTATTGTGCACCTAAGCATGAAGCTTATGAACATAGGTGAATATCGCTAAAGAAATTGAACAAAGAGTTGAAAAAGTGAGCACATCAAGTATTTGAAGATTTGTTAGAGGTGGAGAATAAGGATTAGGAGTGATAAAATGTATTACTAATGCAATCTCAAGGGCTCACTAATAAATATTATTAAGACCCTATTTGAAACAAGTAATTATTTCCTTGACATTATAAATAGACCTATCTAGGGATTATATGTGATTTCAGGGCTAGTAAAAAGACAACAAATCTAGACATTATAAATCTAATTTAAGTTTAGGTTTTAGGGTTTAGGGTTTTAGGTTTAGGTTTTAGGTTTTAGGTCCTAGGATTAAGGGTTTTAGTTTTTAGGTATATGTTTTTTGGAACTTAGGGTTTATTATTTTTATTTCTAAGTTTTGTGTCCAATTTAGGTTAAATTCTAGTTAATTTAGCTATAGATTTTATGGTTTTCAATTTATAATTTAGTAGTTTTGGTTTGGTTGATGTTTTTAGTTTTAAATAAAATTTAAAAACTATAAAATATTCAACATAAAACAAACAAAAAAACAAAAATGAAATAACAATTACAAAACCAAAATGAAACATATAAAGAAAAAAAAAGTAGACTTTAACCAACTTGGAGGTCATTGAGGTCGGTTGTGTCGACTGGAGGAAGTGGTAATGAAAATTTGGTTGAAATGGGCCCTCAGGAACATGTACACAAATTAAGCTCTCTGTCAAGCTCATCATCCAAACTATAGTGAGAAAATGAATAATACAATTTCATTTTTTTTTTTAAATTAAATATCTTTAAGAAACGTGTACATGTTTGTAATGCGTATCCGTTTCATAACGCATACGCATTTTAGGGTGCATACTCGAATCTAAATGCATACATGTTCGAATTTAGGCTTGGGTACTCGATCCAAAGCGCATACATATTTTTTAAAAACATTTTTTTTTGTTTTGGCCAAAACTTCCCCTCTTCATGGACCCAACTTCCAACTTTTACCCACTGGAATGTTATATGTTATTAATATATTATATATTAAATACATAAGTTCGGTCCTTTTTACACATTTTACTATTTATTTGTCACTTAAGTAAACACTTACTATACACACTCTTTTACTTGCATTTTTATTTTTAAAAGTATGAATTATGAATTGCTTAAAAAAATATATTTACAATGTTATATTCAAACCAAAATATATTTTGTTAAATTTTAATAAATTGTTTTTTATTTATGTTTTATTTATAATTTTATATTTCTTTAATATACTTGTAAAATTATATTTTATTAGAATATTATATATATATATATATATATATATATATATATATATATATATATATATATATATATAGACTGCAGGAATCAGGTAGCACGACCCCCTATAAACTGCAGTGCGCCTGGTAAACTTTTTAATGTGACCGGCGGCGCTGGCGCGACATGCCCTCTGGTACCACAGGACGGGGGGAGACTAGAACTCGTGACCAGCAGAGCCGTAACGGAATTACTTTGTAACGCCCGCCGGGCAAGCCCCAAAGAACAAACATCAAAAGAGCGCACAATATTATTTTTTTTAAGAGGAAGATAAATAATCATCACATCAATATTAAATGATCATATATAACAACAAAATCAACTATGTCCTTTGGGGCCCCCACGAGAATTACGTTGCAAAAAGACAATATTAAACTTCATTCCAAAAGATATCAAAAGGAACCATAATGACATCATAAGATGAGTACATACATAAATTTTATCCCAAGATAACCCATAATACATTTCATAGCCAATTAAAATTACAAAGTAAATAATTACATTACATCATCTTTCAATGTTACATCATCCATAGAGTTACATCCAGAATCCCAAACATGTGGGATAAATACAATATACAAGTTATCAAAGATACAATGAGATCAACTGTAATAAATCTTCAACTGGATAAGATTGAAGCCACGAACGCTGATGGGGAACCCAACAGTGTGCGGAGCACGTTCCACCCGACCACCCCCGTGCTAAGAGGTGACAGAGAAGTAACTCCGACCAAGAGTGACAATACAAGGGTACAACCAAATAAAAAGTACCAAAATAAATCCATCACACAATACACCAATTCAAAGAGCAACCAATAACATCCAATCACAATGTCCTAAGGATGCAAGATGATAACCATAATATAAATGAGATCATCCAATACATGATAAAGAAGTAATACTTATAAATCAATTTAATTCAAATTCAAACAATAATATAAATCAATTTAACTCAATTCAAACAATAATATAAATCAATTCCCATACCCCACTTCCAGAGGAACACAATAAAACAACACATGGGCAACTAGGGGAGAGTGTCATCGCATAGTCCTACATGGGTTGTCCTGTGCTCTTCCTCCCAACTGGAGGCGCCGGTCCCATCTATGGCTGTCATGTGCTCTTCCTCCCAACTGGAGGCGCCGGTCCATAGGGTGACTCATGCGGAGCCGTAGACCTCTTGTGAGGACGAGGCCACGACCTTGCCAACCACGGCCTTCTCAGCCTTCCATTAGTCTGCAGAAGCACTAATGAAGACGAGGCATCCATTTTTAAAATCTTGCAATGATATTACTACCCAACCCAACCCTCCTAAGTTAATTATTAGGTTTTCACTTATTTACTAACTCACTCGTGGGTTATCCTGAGCTCTTCCCCTTAAACAGGGCGTCGGCCCCCACGAGGAGCCACTCTCCCTAGAGACCCATCAAAACAAGGGGGTTGTACCATGCCAAACAATAATCATCAAAGTATGACAACAAAGTAATACGCGAGGCACAAATCATCTCGCAAGTGAAAGTACCACAATAAAATATCATAATTCGGTACACCCCATTAATAAAATATAACTCAACAGAATTTCAAAATAAAAAGATATAAATTCAACAAACCCAACTTCCTCTGGAAGACTAAAGAGTTACATAAAAAAACAAAAAGGGTTCCCACATCAAGGAAATAACAAAGTCCCAAAACCCAATAAACCAACGAGATTAAATTTCGAAATTAAATACTTAAAAATGATAACCTATTTAATTCTAAGACAGATTACAAAATCATTTTTCTTTCCTAAAATACAATCGTATTACAAACAAAATAAATAAATAATGCTGTTAAATCAGCAATTCCCTTTCAAAGTTGAGAATCCTATAAAACAGATTTATTTCTATTTCACTACTATTTTCATGGAAACAATTTTTGCTTTATTATAATTGCTAAAACAAAACAAGAAACAGAATCTAACTATACAGATTTATTTTCTAAATAATAACTGAGTTACAGGAAATAAAATATAAATCAGAACAAAATGTCTATTAAACAGATTAACCAGTATATATATATTTTCTTCTAATAACTATTGCATTAACAGAAAAATATTATTTAATTCAGAATGAAACAGAACATAATATTTGCATCCATTCCTTTGTTTATCTATCAGCTTTATATAACAGAATATATTCATCAAAACGAAATTTAATATAAATGTACATTTTATTTTTTTTATTTTTATTTTTAAACAGAAACACAGAATAATAAATTGACTAATAAATATATACATATAAATATATACCAATATATATATATATATATATATATATATATATATATATTGATATATCTTTATAAATATAAACATCCGAAATAAAAGAAATCACCATATAAAAATTCGCGGAGAATTAAAAACTTAACAATAAAATTTATATGGGAATTTTATTCCCAACGCATACCGCCCGAATTAATTCGCCGCCGGCCGTGGCAGTCTACGGACTGCTCACGGCAGTCCTACGGACTGCCGTGGACAGTCCGCAGGCTGTCCCACGGACCGGTGGCGGGGTGGTGGTGGGTACGGCCAAAGCCGACCCCCACACACAACCACCATCAATGCATATAAAATTTAAACAAAAATTTGAATGTTAATTAAAATTTTCGGCGGATTAATTTTTTTTTTTTTTATTCTATTTTCTTTTCCTCAACAATTTCATAATTTTGAATATATATATATATATATATATATATATATATATATATATACACAGAGATAAGAATATATATATATATTTTTTAAGAAAACAGGGAAAATATATTACTGCATATTGGCTGTGCCAAATTAAAAAAAATAGAAGAACTGTTTTTAATAAAATATAGACACAGGCCAGAATATCATACCCAGAAATTTACTGGAAATAAAAATTGTCCCTACCCATATATTTTAATATATATATATATTTTGAAACAATTTGAGACAACAACTATTGTTTGTTCCCAGATTACACAAAAACCCCTTTTGATTCAGAAACCCCGAAGAATTCCATTGAATAAATAACAATTCTACATTTTCTAATTTAACCATTTTTGAATTAACCATACCCCCAGCAGATTTTCTTTCTACAGTCATATAATTTTTCATCCCTAAAATAAATTGCACACACACAGAAAACAATTCATATTTAACAGAGAATAACGATATCAAGAGTAGAACCTGGCGTCCTACGCTTGCAGCAAACTGTAGAAGCCTTGCCCCCCTCTTGCTGCACTATTCCTTTGCTGCAAATCTCCCAGCAACAGATCCAGAAAACTTCCTTCCTCTTCCCAATTTCTCCAAAACAGAAAATACTAAAGACTCAAGAAACTGATTGCCAAAAGAATTTTCCCAGCATTCGAACCCAAATTCCCCCAAACAAGAGAAACTCACAATAAATTTCATGCCCAAAAGTCCTTTCAATTCCTCTTCCCGTGAATACCAGAGGTCATAATTCAAAAATCAAATAATATTTTACCCTAATTTCATTTTGATGTTTTTCCCAAATAACAAATGCATTTAATAAAAACTAAATAATTTATAATTCATAACATAAACTTTTTATTTAAACAAATGTATAAATATGCCTTATTTCCACAATCTTTCATTAAATATTTACTTATTTAAAAACAACCATTGAGAGATTCCAAATAAATGCAATATTTCTATTATTTCTAATATTTATTCATTGCCACATTTAATTATGATTATATGTTTTTTTTTAATTTTACCAATTACTTAATTATTTAATTTACCACATAAAACCATTCACTACTTTAGATAAATCATATAATCATACAAGGACCAACGTAACCTCTCAAACGAATGAGACTACTATGCACAAACCATAAAGATACAAAACTGTTGTCAACTTGGTACGGAGTTACTTTTCATGTCACCTCAAATAATTCAACTTCCTGCCGTTGGGTTGGTTCAATGCTCGCCCAGACCTACAGAAATAGGTGGAATCGAGTCTTATTCCTGCAAAGCCTGCATCCACAAAGTGATATACAATATACATAAAATCAAAACATTGTGAGGAGGATTCACAGCGTAGCAGGGCGCTCGCGAACGAGTGATGCTACCTGTCCCCCCCACCAAAACATATCATCATAAAATTTTACACCGCATCATAAATTACTATTCTATAGTCTATTGCATTCCAAATAACCCATCAAATGATCATAATAGAATGTCATCGCAATATCCATGGCATCATAAGAATATAGTAATGATCTAAGCTACCACACAAGATACCAATAGTATCGATCACAAATCACAATGTACCAAACAGAAATCACAGTAAATGTCAAAAATCAACTAGTAGCATGAGGGGTATTACATCCTCCCCCCCTAAAATCCGGCTTACTCCTGGAAGCCAGTGAAAAGATAAGGATAAGAATCCCTGATACGAGAGGCATCCTCCCAAGTAGCTGAAGCCTCATCATTCGGGTCCCACTGAACCCGCACCTGATCAATCTCTCTGCCTCTGAGGGTAAGTCACCGACGCTGAAGCACGGCCACGGGCTCGAGTGCCAGCTGCCCGTCCTCGACCTGAAGAGCATTCCAATCCAAAACATGAGTAACATCAGGAAAATATGGTCTAAGAACAGAAACATGAAATACATCGTGGATCCGCGACAAACTGGGTGGCAAAGCTAAACGGTAAGCAACAGGTCCAATTCGCTCCAACACCTCAAAGGGTCCAACAAAATGAGGCGCAAGCTTCGAACCCTTTCCGTAACGAATTGGGCTCTTCCGTGGACGCACTCGAAGGAAAACCCGGTCACCAACCGCAAACTGCCGATCAACTCTATGAGCATCAGCATACTTTTTCTGTCTATCCTGAGCAGCTACGAGATGCTCCCGAATGCGAGACACCTGTTGTTCCATATCTCTAAGCATCTCGGGCCCAAGAAGCACCCTATCCTCCAATCGATCCCAACTCAGAGGATTACGACAAGGACGACCATACAAAGCCTGAAAAGGAGCCATACCAATAGAGCTATGGTACCCATTGTTATATGCAAACTCAACCAAATACAGATAGTCCTCCCAACATGATTGCTGATCCATAACATACATACGAAGCATATCCTCAAGCACCTGGTTGACCCTCTCAGTTTGACCATCAGTCTCAGGATGATAAGCAGAACTGAAGTTCAATTTCGTTCCCAAAGACTGCTGCAAGGATGTCCACAATGCAGATGTGAATACCGGATCTCTGTCGGAAATGATCCTCCGCGGTATCCCATGCAATCTAACTATATCATTCATGAATACCTTAGCAACATAAGATGCCGTATATGACGATCGAACAGGAGAAAAATGAGCTACCTTAGTCAATTTGTCCACTGTGACCATAATAGCATCATGCCGTCTAGATGACATAGGCAACCCAACGATGAAATCCATAGAAATAACATCCCATTTCCATTCTGGAATGAGGTGAGGCTGTAGCAACCCTGCCGGATGATGATGTTCAGCCTTCACTCTCTGACATTCAAGACATCAAGCCACAAAATCGGCGATATCCCGCTTCATTCCTGACCAAAAATAGAGCGCACGAAGATCCGCATACATTTTCTTAACTCCTGGATGAGCCGCGTAAGGTGCCCGATGACCTTCTGTCAAAATAAATGTATGAAGACCCTTTGAAGAAGGTACATACAACCGCCCAAAGAAACACAAAGCACCATCCGAATCTAGCGAATAACCAGCAAATTTCCCCTCCAAAGCTCTACCTGATTCCACCTCCGCTTTCACCTCTGAATACCAACTATCTGAAGGAAGGGCTGCAAGAATCTGACTCTTCAAATCCACCTCAAGAGATATTGCAGAAACCTCATGCCTTCGCCGACTTAGAGCGTCGGCCACCACATTTTCCTTACCCTGAATATACTTAACCTCAAAATCGTACTCACACAAAAATTCCATCCACCTCCTCTGCCTTGCATTCAAATTCGGCTGAGTGAAGATGTACTACAAACTTCGATGGTCTGTATGCAACTCAAACCGATGCCCTAACAAAAAGTGCCTCCATCTCACAAGAGCATGAACCACTGCGGCCAATTCAAGGTCATGCGTGGGATAATTGAGTTCATGATCTTTTAACTTCCGAGATTCATAGGCAATCACTCTCCCATCCTGCATCAACACAGCTCCGAGACCCTCCAATGAAGCATTAGTACAAACCACAAAATCACCTGAAGGATCCGGCACTGCCAAAATTGGAGCACTAGTCAGTTTCTCCTTAAGGGTTTGGAACGCCAACTGACACTGCTCTGACCAAAGAAATTTCTTTCCCTTCCGCTGAAGTGAAGTGATGGGATGCGCAATTCTTGAGAAGCCCTGAACGTACCGCCGATAATACCCAGCTAGTCCCATGAAACTGCGAATTTCTGAGACATTAGTGGGCACGGGCCAATCCATGATAGCCTGGATTTTAGCAGGATCAACAGAAATTCCCTCTTCAGAGATCACATGGCCCAAATATTGAACTTCAGTCTTATAAAAGTCACACTTTGACAAATTGGCATACAACTGATTGTCCCTTAAGCACTGCAAAACCTGCTTTAGGTGCACCTCATGCTCCTCCATAGACTTAGAATAAATCAAAATATCATCAAGAAACACGAGGAAAAACCTATCCAAGAAAGTTCGGAATACCCCATTCATTAGACTCATAAAGACTGAAGGTGCATTTGTCAACCCAAATGGCATCACTGTGAACTCATAATGACCATACCACGTACGAAAAGCAGTTTTATGAATATCGGCCTCTGCTATCCGCAACTGATGATACCCTGATTTAAGGTCGATCTTGGAAAATACCTTTGCCCCTTTTATCTGATCAAAGAGATCATCAATCCTGGGAAGGGGATAATGATTCTTTACTGTTACCTTGTTCAATTGCCGGTAATCGATACAAAGGCGGAGAGACCCATCCTTCTTTTTGACGAAGATCACTGGTGCTCCCCACGGAGAGACACTAGGGCGGATAAACCCCTTAGCTAACAATTCTTCTAACTGTAGACGAAGCTCTTGGAGCTCCTGAGTGGTCATCCTGTAAGGAGCCCGAGAAATAGGCTCAGCCCCAGGCACCAAATCAATCCTGAAATCCACCTCTCGCTTAGGAGGCATACCTGGTATCTCACTAGGGAAGACATCCGAAAATTCTGCAAGAAGAGGGTAATCATTCAAAGACAACTCCCGACTATCCTTCGACTCAAGGTCATTAACCGATATAGCAAAGAGCTGACAACCCTGACGAAAACACCTTTTTAACTGCATCGCTGAGATCATTCTCAAAGAGACAGGCCTCTGAACACCCACAATGTCTACCTCTTTACCAAAATCATCCACACACCGCACTGCTTTACGGCGGCAATCAATCAAAGTACGATGCAAGCTTAGCCAATCCATGCCCAAAACTACATCATAAGAACCAAGTGGAAGGATTCTGAGATCCACCTTAGTTGACATGGCCCCTAACTCTAACCTACAACCTTGCACAAGCTTCTCAACCACAACCTTAGATCCTGAAGCTAACTCAACCTGCCACTTTTCGCTTTGCTTTATTGCCCCCAGTTTACATCGATCAACAACTAAAGGAGAGATAAAAGAATCAGATGCACCAGAATCAAATAGAACTGAAATTTTAAACTTATGTAATGAACTTGTAGTTTCAATGACGGTGCTCTGATGATCCTCCTGCCGATTATCCACTGTTGCGAAGACTCGGTGAGATCTCCCTGCATCTCCTACTGTCGGCTCGGACAATGCTGGTCTCTGACTAAACTCTGAAGCACTCTTTTGAGGACACATCCTAGCAATATGCCCTTGCTGCCCACACGAGAAACATCCAGAACCTCGACCAAAACCTCTTCCTCCGGCCAGAGCATTCGATTGCTGGAAACTCCCATGACTAGGTGTGGACTGAAAACTCAACGCAGGCTGTCCTGAACTGGTACGGTTCCGGTTCTGATCCTTGCGAAACTGAGATTGACCACCTTGCTGGGAAGTAACATTCTTGTGCTTTGGTTGAGACTGCTGCTGCTGACCCCCTTTTGAAAGCCCAAAACGACTCTTAGAAGGTCCTGCTGACTGAGTCTGACCCCCTTGCGAAACGGCTCTAGGAGCGGGTACATTACCAATCTGTACTCCTACATGACCACCCAAAGCCATGGCCAAGTTTTCCTCTACCAAACGAGCCTTCTCGACAGCTACTTCCATGGTCTTAGGTTCGAAGACCCTTACACCACCACTGATGCGTGCGTTCAAACCTCGAACAAAATGCTGAACCAACATCCCTTCATCATGGCTAATCCCTGCATACTGCTTTAGTTCATAGAAGCGGCGTTCATACTGTTCTACTGACATTGCCATTTGCTTAAGATCGTGGAATTCATCTGCCCTACGCTGCCTCCAATGATCTGAGAGAAAGCGAGCCCTGAACCTTTCCAAGAAAAGTTCCCAAGTGACCATACTAATATCCAGGTGCAATTTATGTTCCTCAAGCTGCCACCAAGTGGACGTGAAACCCCGCAAATGCATAACAGCACATCGAGCCTTGGTATTACTACCGTAGGGGTGCATTGCGAAGCATCGGCCCAAATCAATTAACCAGGTCTCGGCTTCCAACCCTCCTCCAGAGCCATCGAAGGTAGGTGGATGAGCTCTCATTAAGTCCCTCATATGACCAGCTAATAAAGCATCCTGATCAACTGAAGCTCCCCTGTGCCTTGGAGACCTTTCTCTTTCCCTCACAACCGGCTGATCCCCATTAGGTCTAGGACCCAATCTATCGAGAAGCTCACCCAGTAGATGCTGCAACTGCCCATCCAACCCCGGCTGTTCCAGAATCGGTCCACCATCTGACGGATTGTTCTGAGAATTCTGTTGCTCCTCAGACTCAGGACCGTGAGAACTTGGTGGTGAAGGATTTGGTTGGTTGGCCCCACGGCCACCACCTCGGCCTCTTCCTCGGCCTCTACCTCTACCTCTGCCTCTGCCTCTAGGCATGCTTCTGCACAACAAGACAAAGGTACACATGAGCTCAAGAGCTAACACGCAAAGGTTACCTAGCGGACATAACTACCCAAAGACCCCAGCGTGTGCAACCTTGGCTCTGATACCAAGTTGTAACACCCGCCGGGCAAGCCCCAAAGAACAAACATCAAAAGAGCGCACATAATTTTTTTTTTAAAGAGGAAGATAAATAATCATCACATCAATATTAAATGATCATATATAACAACAAAATCAACTATGTCCTTTGGGGCCCCCACGAGATTACGTTGAAACTAGATATTATTAAACATCATTTCATAAGATATCAAAAAGAACTATAATGACATCATAAGATAAATACATACATAAATTTAATCACAAGATAACCCATAATACATTCCATAGCCAATTAAACGTACAAAGTAATTAATTACATTACATCATCTTTCAATGTTACATCATCCATAAAGTTACATCCTGAATCCCAAACATGTGGGATGAATACAATATACAAGTTATCAAAATACAATGAGATCAACTGTAATAAATCTTCAATTGGATAAGATTGAAGCCACGAACGCTGATGGGGAACCCAACGGTGTGCGGAGCACGTTCCACCCGACCACCCCCTTGCTAAGAGGTGACAGAGAAGTAACTCCGACCAAGAATGACAACAAAAGGGTACAACCAAATAAAAAGTACCAACATAAATCCATCACACAATACACCAATAAAAAAAAAACAACCAATAACATCAAATCACAATGTTCTAAAGATGCAAGATGCTAACCCAATATAAATGAGATCATACAATACATGCTAAAGATGTAATACTTATAAATCAATTTAAATCAATTCAAACAACAATCTAAATCAATTCCCATACCCCACTTCCAGAGGAACACAATAAAACAACACATGGGCAACTAGGGGAGAGTGTCATCGCATAGTCCTACATGGGCTGTCCTGTGCTCTTCCTCCCAACTGGAGGCGCCGGTCCCATCTATGGATGTCCTGTGCTCTTCCTCCCAACTGGAGGCGTCGGTCCATAGGGTGACTCATGCGGAGCCGTAGACCTCTCGTGAGGACGTGGCCACGACCTTGCCAACCACGGCCTTCTCAGCCTTCCATTAGTCTGCAGAAGCACTAATGAAGACGAGGCATTCATTTTTAAAATCTTGCAATGATATTACCACCCAACCCAACCCTCCTAAGTTAATTATTAGGTTTTCACTTATTTACTAACTCACTCGTGGGTTATCCTGAGCTCTTCCCCTTAAACGGGGCGTCGGCCCCCACGAGGAGCCACTCTCCCTAGAGTCCCATCAAAACAAGGGGGTTTGTACCATGCCAAAACATAATCATCAAAGTATGACAAAAAAGTAATACGCGAGGCAAAAACCATCTCGCAAGTAAAATACCATAATAAGATCTCATAATTCGGTACACCCCAATAATAAAATATAACTCAACAGAATTTCAAAATAAAAAGATATAAATTCCACAAACTCAACTTCCTCTGGAAGACTAAAGAGTTACATAAAAATGGGTTCCCACATCAAGGAAATAACAATGTCCCAAAACCCAATAAACCAACAAGATTAAATTTTGAAATTAAATAATTAAAAGTGATAACCTATTTTATCCCAAAACAGATTACAAAAATCATTTTCTTTCCTAAAATACAATCGTATTACAACAAAATAAATAAATAATGCTGTTAAATCAGCAATTTCCTTTCAAAGTTGAGAATCCTATAAAACAGATTTATTTCTATTTCACTAATATCTTCATGGAAACAATTTTTGCTTTATTATATTTTCTAAAACAAAACAAGAACAGAATCTAACTATACAGCTTTATTTTCTAGATAATAGCTGAGTTATAGAAAATAAAATATAAATCAAAACAAAATGTCTATTAAGCAGATTAAACAGTATAGATATATTTTCTTCTAAATAACTATTGCTTTAACAGAAAAATATTACTTAAATAAATAAAAAACGAAACAGAACAGAATATATGCATTTATGCCTTTGTTTAACTATCAGCTATATAAAACAGAATATACTCATCAAAACAGAAATTAATATATATACATACATTTTTATTTTTTATTTTTTTAACAGAAAACACATAATATATAAATTAACTAATAAATAAATAAATAAATAAATATATATATATACATACATATATACACATATATATATATATACATATATATTTACAAAGATAAATATCCGCACAAATATAAAAACCCGCGGACTAATTAAAAAGGTTTTAACAAATAAAAATTCGCATGGGAATTTTATTCCCAACGCACAGCCACGAAATAAACCGCCGCAGGCTGTCCCACGGACCGGTGGCGGGGTGGTGGGTACGGCCAAGGCCGACCCCCACACACAGCCACAATAAATATCAAATTTAAACAAAATTTGAATGGTAAATACAATTTTCAGCGGATTAACTTTTTTTGCCCAACAATTTCATAAGTGCGAATATAAATTTATATATATATATTTATATATATATATATATACTATATAGATATATATATATATATATATATATATATATACAGAGATAAGAACGTTTTATTTTCATAGAAAAATAGGGAAAAGATATTACTGCATAGTTATTGTGCCAAATTGAAACAAAATAGAAGAACTGTTTTTTTAATAAAATACAGACACAAACCAGAATATCATACCCAGAAATTTACTGGAAATAAAAAAATTTCCCTACCCAAATGTATATTTTAATATATAAATATTTTGAAACAATTTGAGACAGCAACTACTGTTTGTTCCCAGATTACACAAAAACCCCTTTTAATCAACAATAAATCAGAAACCCCAAACAACGATTCAGAAACCTCAAAGAATTTCAATAAATAACAATTCCACATTTTCTGATTTGACATTTTTGAATTAACCATACCCCCAGAAGATTTTCTTTCTACAGTCATTTAATTTTCATCCCTAAAATAAATTACACACACACAGAAAGCAATTCATATTTAACAGAGAATAATGATTATCAAAAGTAGAACCTGGCGTCCTACGCTTGCAGCAAACTGTAGACGCCTTGCCCCCTCTTGCTGCACTATTCCTTTGCTGCAAATCTCCCAGTAACAGATCCAGAAAACTTCCTTCCTCTTCCCAATTTCTCCAAAAACAGAAAATACTAAAGACTGAAGAAAATGATTGCCAAAAGAATTTTTCTAGCATTCGAACCAAATTCCCTCAAACAAAGAGAAACTCACAATAAATTTCATGCCCAAAAGCCCTTTCAATTCCTCTTCTCGTGAATACCAGAGGTCATAATTCAAAAATCAAATAATATTTTACCCTAATTTCATTTTGATGTTTTTCCCAAATAACAAATGCATTTAATTAGAACTAATTAAATTCTAAATTCATAACATAATCTCCAAATAACAAATGCATTTAATTAGAACTAAATAAGTTCTAAATTCATAACATAATCTCCAAATAACAAATGCATTTAATTAGAACTAAATAAGTTCTAAATTCATAACATAATCCTTTATTTAAACAAATGTATAAATATGCCTCATTTCCACAATTCTTTATTAAACTCAAAAACAACCATTGAGAGATTCCAAATAAATGCAATGTTTTTTTTATTATTATTTCAAATATTTACTCATTGCCATATTTAATTATTATTTTATGTTTTTATTTTACCAATCATTTAATTATTTAAAGTACCACATAACACCATTCACTACTTTAGATTAATCATATAATCATACAAGGACCAACATAACCACTCAAACGGATGAGACTACTATGCACAACCCATAAAGATACAAAACTGTTGTCAACTTGGTACGGAGTTACTTTTCATGTCACCTCAAATAATTCAACTTCCTGCTGTTGGGTTGGTTCAATGCTCGCCCAGACCTACCGAAATAGGTGGAATCGAGTCTTATTCCTGCAAAGCCTGCATCCACAAAGTGATATACAATATACATAAAATCAAAGCATTGTGAGGAGGATTCACAGCGTAGCAGGGCACTCGCAAACGAGTGATGCTACCTATCCCCTCACCAAAACATATCATCATAAAATTTTACACCACATCATAAATTACTATTCTATAGTCTATTGCATTCCAAATAACTCCATCAAATGATCATAATAGAATGTCATCACAATATCCATGGCATCATAAGAGCATAGTAATAGTCTAAGCTACCACACATAATAGCAATAGTATCAACCACAAATCACAATGTGCTAAACAGAAACCATAGTGAATGTCAAAAATCAAATAGTAGCATGAGGGGTATTACTGCTGCCCATGGCGGCCACCTACAATTTGTGGGGGATAACGCCCATTGTACTGTCCACTTGAAGTCAGGGTTGGTGGCAGAGTGGCTCATGCCACAAAGCCCCGAATTTGTTTATTTTTAAATTTAATTTAAACAAAATGCAAAAAAATGCGAACGCAACCTTGTTCTGTATTTTTTTCAAAACACCAATTTACCAGAAATAAAAAAAAACACATAAAAAATATATATATATATATGTAAATTGATTCCAAAACCAGATCAAATTGAGAAATTTATTTCCACATAATATAAAAAACCAAGAAAATGTTTAATCACAGATTCATGAGCACATATTTCTCAAATTTTTCAATTTCAAAGAGAGGTTTTGCAAGATCTTGTGTTCTTCTTGTATTTCATTTTCATTGTTGAAATCTCTATTGTTTGATTTGTTTTTTGTTCTATTTTCCATGATCCAAAAAGGGTTTCAGAATGTTTTCTATCCTTCCATTTAGATTAAACAAAATTTTCAAAACTTCAAACACAAAACAAGAATAAAACCCGATTCAAAAGCTTGAAGAACAATTGGTGTGGGATCCTTTGCTGTTTCCATTATTTCCAATCTTCTCCCAAGATCTTCATTTCTCCACCAAGATTCCATTCAAAATCCCAAATGCCCTCTTCTCATTTTTTTTGCAAACCAAATTCTCCATTCCAAAACCACCCACCAAAAATAAAAACCCCCAAATGAAATATATTCCTTTTTCCAAAATTCCCAAATTCAACTCAAATTCAAAATCAATTCCAAATTCAATTCTAACGCAAATTCAAATTAAATTGTAACTCAAATTTCAAATTCAAATACAAATCCCAAATTCAAATTTCAAATTTCAATTCAAATTCCAATCTTCTCAAAATATCTTTTCCCCAATTTAGTCAACTATTTCAAAGAATATCTTTTCTACCCCAAAGTCATTGCATTGAAAACATTTGAATTTTTTTTTGTAATAACTTAAAACAATTTTCAAATTTCTAAATATAATTCAATTTATTTTAAAACCTTCTTTCCACACAACGAATTTAAATCTTTTAACACTTTTAATTCAAGGAATAACTTAATCAATTCACACAATTAATTTAATTAACCAATAAAATAAATCTAATCTAATATTAGATTATTTTATTAATTAAATTAAATTAATTAATACAATAATTAACATTCCTAGCATTACAATCAAATGTAATTAATCACAATTTAACAATGCAAGCCATTAAAACTTGAATCTAAATAAAGACCAAAATAACATGGGCAACAAACAACCAACCCGATTACAACCCGACGACACACTGAGACTAGTATAGTGGCTTGACATAGAAAAACCTAGCTACTATCTCCCAATCTAATTCCGTAGAAGAAGGGAGACGCTCAGACCTGTGGAACCAAGTAGAGTCAATGTCATGTACCTGCATCCTGCAACCACACGAGTGTCAAACATGCATATAACATAATAATAAAACACACCGTGAAGAGGAAATCACGGAATCACAGGGCGCTTGCATGCGAGTGATGTGATCCCATCCCCTTCACCAATACAGTATCACTAACTGACAAAGCTTACATCATTAACATAATCAAAACACAAGGCATCATTAATTCAAGTGCATACTATGCTAATCCAAAACATGCCATAATGATAACCTCATAATAAAATACGATCACATCAAACTATAACATTCACATCCCTTAATAGAGAGTGATCAAACAATAAGCAAACACCTTAATTCAAGAGTTATAAGAAACAAGGCGTAACATGGGGAAAACATTGTCTAATCAACAGAGCACAAAATGGAGGGGTGTTACAAAGAGTACCATATTTAGAGGCATCCAAAAATTTAGATAAGTAACAAGTACCATCAACAAATGTATCACTTCTCATAAACCACCTGTTTAAAGTGTTTATAGTAATATCAATAGATGCCCCTAATGATGTAACATCAACATACTCTTCTTGAAATTTTCTATTCAGCTTGTTCAACATAAGCATTATATCTGCAAGCATGTGTAAACAAAATTGAATTGAAAAATATTCTTGCCTTATCATACCATGACTCTCTCTTTTCATTTTTTCATAAAGTCAATATAGGAGGCATCGATACAACAAGCCTTTCAATAACTTGTCCTCTTGAAATCCATCTAACTCCATGAATTTGAAGAGCTTGAAGAGTTTTAAGTTGTAATGCCCCACCACGTAACCTAAAAGAATGTTGCATTGACTACGAAAGTGTAATAATTTTTTTAAAAAAGTGTATACATGAACGTTATTAATACAACCACTCCCTAAGATACGTGACAACACACTACATGTAAATCCCATAAATGACAAAAGTAACTAAACATAGCATGCGTTTAATTCTTATAAACTTAAGGACATACATTCAATAACAATTAAATTACATCAATGAAGGTATAATGTACATAAATGATTCATTCTTACATTGAATTTATAATAACATTTACAATACTCATTTCCAAATGAGGTAGGTCATACAAAAGTGTACAATTACATGTTTTTAATTTCTCCCCGATTACAATTGAGGAGTGATACATAAATAAGGTTTCCACTTATACAAATGAGAAATATGAGAAAGTACATATCCACACACAAGCTCTCCAATCAAGAAGTACTTGTTGCCATGAACAAGAACTGGGGACCCAACGGTGTAAGGTGCACATTCCACCCAACCAAGTGGTACCCGTAGGCCCACCCCCCCATTCTAGGAGATAGTAAAAAGGTTCCCTAGACATAACCTACAAACCCTACACATAGGCAAAACCATAGACAAAACTATACAAGTACCAATTTAACTTAATGGTTACATTGCTTCCAGAACTGAAGGATCAAATACACTAAGTTCACAAGGATACTTATATTATAAGTGGAGTGTCATCACAATGTTGCATAGGTTACCCAGGTGAATCTTCCTAGGTTCCGGCCCCCATCTTGGGTTACCTTGGTAACCTCTTACAAAACCCGGCCCCACATGCAATCTATTGCAGAATTGATTATCTTTCATAATGACAAGATATTGATCTTTCCATTACAGGCCTTCTCGACTCATCCCCAAGTCTGAACTAGCCCTTGAGTCCATGAGTGAGGCATAATTAATCCATTTAAATATTTTAAACTACCTAATGTATTGATTTAGTTTTCATTGATTAACTAACTCTACACGAGTTACCCAGGGATCACTTTGTGTGCTGGCCCTCATAAAGAGCCACTCCCCTAATAACAACATATGAAAACTAATTCCACTAACTATGGGTAGACAAGGTGCACATAAACCAACATCAAATACCAACCATATAACAATAGACATCACAACCCGTTCATAGAACTAGGTGTCTAAACCGAATAAAACTATGTGCACTACCCTAGTTTGTTCAAAATATGGAACCATCATAAAAACAACTCCCT
>VDFB02252616.1:167867789-167882928 GCA_007258455.2 Sequoia sempervirens
AAATGAAAAAAAATAGTTGTTTTGGAAAAATTCAAGTCTATTGAAGGATAAACAGTGATAAAAATGAAGGCTAAGCCAATGCAAAAAATTATCTCCTCCAGGCTAGCTCTTGGTCTTGCATGTGACCACATGCTTCTCAGGGGAAAAATAATAAAAAGGTTTGTAAAAAAACTGCCACTGGCAGTGGTGAGGAAGGGCGTAGGTGGCACCGCTCCACATGGCACCACCTACAAGTGATAGCTCTTATGACTAGGTGCTTAAATTTTTTTTGATAAAATGTGCCTGATAAAATGTTTATTGCCCAAGTTATATAAAAAAAACCTACAAAGAATGTGAAGAAGATGACAAAGGATTTAACATGGTCGGTGTGGAAGAGCCCTATCCAGAGGAGAATCAATAAGTGCTAGAAATATGATGGATGAGAGTGTACTGAAGTATAGAGTATAGGATGGAAAGAGTGGTAGAATACCTTTAGATTTAAAATTTGACCAAGACTACAATAAAGGCTAGTGGTGGATGGAAAATTTGAACTCGATGGTCGGTCAACATACAAGGGCCAACAACAGTGTAAGTTAGTAGTACAAAGGAATGAATGCAACAACCAATGAGGGTAAATGTCAATTGTCAAAAGGTTGACATAACCCTAATGAATACAGGGCTTTGAGTATGGGTGGTTGGCAAGGTAGATGGAAAAAAGGTACAAACAAGTTGTACAAAGGATCAATAAAAACTATAGGGAGGTCAACGATGGAAAAATACAAACCCTACTAGGAAATAAATGGTTTGCTAAAAAACTACAAAATCTCCAAAAAATATATTTTCACCTCATAAATATATAAGTCGAAATAATTGAAATTCTTGATCAATTTTTGATAGCCCATAAAATAATTTTATAGCCAAATAAAATAAGTCACTACGAAACATTGAAAACAATTTATTTTTTTATTTTGCAAATATCATACCATCTATACCTGGGGGCATATAGCCTTATGGGTAAATTATTTTCCTTAGAAACAACTATCATTTAACATAGGCATATTTTATATCGATCTTCATCTCTTGGGCCTTTTGAAGATAATGGGAAGGTCTAATAGGGGTGAAAATGTACTGGAAGCTCTGCAACCTCCAGATCTTGCAAAATTCAAACCCTCATAACTTTGGAAAAATATGTCATATTTAGGAAAAAAAGTCGATCTCAACTTTTTTAGTTGCCCCAAAATCAAATATGAGCTCATATTTCCTCCCAAATGAGCCAAAAGTGACTTTCCATGAAATCCCACATATAGAGACAACCTCAAATCTAGTATTTTTCCAAGTTTTTCTAATTCCTAGGTTCACCATATGGTACAAGGGAAGAGCATACTTAACTCTACTAAAAAACACCAAGATCTCTCACTAGTAATAACTCAACCCTTAGATATGAGAAGGGTTTCTCAAGGCTTGGATCTGATACATGTAAGAGCTAAATATCAGCTCAACACCTAAGACCACCTATAAAAACAATGAAAACCTTCTGCAAAAGAGTATGCAAGAATACAAGCTTTCTTGATACAATGACCTTCCTTATATAGGAAAGGTGGGATGTAGAATGTAACAGAATTGTGACATGTGTCTTAATCCTATGACATGTGACAACTAAGTCATAACCAACTACATACCTAGGATAATATGAAGTATGGATAAGACTTCTAGAAGGAATCTTCTATCCTAAGAGGGATGGCCCATTATAATTTATATATGTCTAAGTAATTCATAGAAATGTGAAATCACAAAAAAATGAATAAAATGTACCTAGGGAAAGTTCTAGAAATAGTGTGTGAATTAATTTGAAGAGCTCTAAAATACCTTTCCAGTGCTACAAAAATCACATACATTGGATATATAGGTGAAAAGTTATGAGCTCTAAAGAAGAAAATGTTGATCTAGCTTTGAATAAGAATAAAAAGTATCAACAACAAAATATGTTGATAATACCTATACCACAATAAAATACACATAACCGGTGTTTTGATGATATCTTGTTTTCCTTATTTTTACATAGTATGTCCAAGTTATTCCAATTTTTTTAAAACATAGATCCTTTAGGGAAAATATAGACTAGGAGGGGGATTGAGTGGTTGTTCATACAACTAACATCATCATGACATCATGCTAATGCCAACAAAATATGTTAAGAATATCCACCCTACAGTAGAAAAAAATTGATCATAAAAAAAAGCATGCTTAATGGAATATTCATTAATTCTTCACCAAAATATTTTTTGTCTACTAGAATATTTTGAAATTTGAATTAAGTCATCATATCTATTAAAGGCACAAGAATATACATTGATCACCAATGAATATTTTGAGGGTCACTAGTTGTTTGATGGGTGTCACTAATGGAAAGATGAAAAAACTCTTTTTTATTTGATTTTTATTTTTCCCTCTTTTTAAAATAATTTTCTAAAAAAACCTTACAAATAAAACCAATTAAATTTCTTTTTAAACTTTAATCATACCTAATGGAGAAGAAGAATGGTGGCTTTGGATGCATACAACCATACAAAATTTCATACAAAAATATTAGGAACCCATTTTTTTCCATTTTTTTTATTTTCTTGAAATTTGACAACAAGGGAGGTGATGATTAGGATTTTTATTGTTTTGGACTCAATGTTGATGCTTGTTTCTCTCCAAGATGGGTTAAATTTTCCCTCAAGGTTGGATCTATCCAAATTTAGATATGAACATAGATCTTCAGCTATGGTACCATATTGCAGATGATATTGAAACCCAAAACTCCTAGAAAACACCTATAACCAAAATTCCTATCAAATGAGAGAGATCAAATAAATAATTATGCTCATGCAATCTTGAGAGGAGAGTTGATCAACACAAGAATATGATATTTAGAATAACATGAGATTGTATTAAATATAATAATTAGATGAATAAAAAGTAGAGTAATAAATTTTTATAAAAGAAAATGTGCAAATTCTAGATGATGTTTTGATTAGATTATGACAAGTGTCCTAATAATATTCAATGAGAAAAATTGACCTAGATATAGCCCAATTTAATAATAAAAAAGCACCACTAATTTTATCTCTAGTAATCAAAGTAATAAGGGACCTAATAATTATTTAATGGTTAATTAATCATTAGGTGATTGTCCTAATTACTCCAACATAAACATTACAAATAAAACCAATATAATTTATTTTTAAACCCTAATCATAACTAATGGAGAAGAAGAAGAATTGTGGCTTGGCTCAATACGACTGTACAAAATTTCATACAAAAATCTTAGGACTCCTTTTTTTTTCATTTTTTTCAATTTCTCCAAATTTGATAAAAAGATAGGTGATGACTAGGTTTTTTGTTGTTTTGGATGCAACATTGATGTTTGTTTCCCTCCGAGATGAGTTGAATTTTCCCTCAAGATTAGATCTCTCCAAATTTAGATATGAAGTCATAGATATTGAGCTATGATATTGTGTTGGAGATGATAGTGAAACCCACAACTCCTAGAAAACACCTACAACCAAAATGCCTATGAAATGAGAGACATCAAAGAAATAATTATGCTCATGTAATATTGAGAGGAGAATTGATTAACATAGGAATCTGATATTTAGAATAACATGAGATTGTATTGAATACAATAATTAGATGACTACAAAGTACTGTAATTAATTTTTATAAAAGAAAAAGTGCAAACCCTAGATGATGATTTGATTAGATTGTGACAAGTGTCCTAATAGTATGCAATGAGACAACTTAACCTATAAATAACCCAATATAATAATAGAAAAGCACCCCTAATTTTAGCATGAGTAATCAAAGTAATAAGGGAACTAATAATTATTTAATGGTTAATTAGTCATTAGGTGATTGCCCTAATTACTCAAGCATAAACTTTTTTATCCATTTTATTTACCTTCTCATCCATAGTTTTACCTAAATGTCAAAATTACTTTTCTAACCATATTTCACCTTGTAGATGATTTTTTTAAAATTTGAGTAATTACCCACTTCTCTGGAAGTGAAATAATACAATTAACCCAACATATTGATTGTTATAATTTTACATTTTCTCATTGCAACTATTTGGGCATTTTGACTAATAAATTACTTGCAACAATTTATTGATGATTTTTCTTGCAATAAAATTTTCCTCCACACATTTCCTACATTAGAATCTTATCTTCTAAGTCTTTTCTCATTATTTGGCATACATTGTGCATGTTTCAATATTGTTAAATTTTAATAGTGGAAGGATTTACAAAAAACCCTAATGCCAATTTCTAAGATTTATCCTCCATCACTAAAATATTTGATGTCTATAAGGTATTCTAAAGTTTATAGGCCATTTCAAAATTTTATGAGGATTTAGAAATCATAACAGATCATTTCAAGAAGTGCAAATAATTTTCTTTAATTCTAGTAGTGAGAGACCATTAGAATGAGCTCCAAAATAACTCCAAACAATTCTTTTTCATATTGTTGGGTCATTCTCCATGCTATCAAACATAATAATGTTCAAAAGACCACTAGAAGTGATGCCCAAAAATTAGAATGTCTTTTTGAGTCACTTCTACCAATGGGGGGAAGTAAAAAATGCTTGATGAAACATTAAAATAGTTTGCATGGTGTGGGAAATGGTTTCTAGAAATATTTGGCTGTAAAAAGCCTTCATTTTCTATTGTTTATATGGTGAAAACACTTATTGTATTCCCCTCCATGTGGAAAATACTTATTGAATTATGCTAATTGTGTACATCACAAATTTGGATGGGAGAGGAGGCTTAGAAAGTTCATACATTAAGCTATGTGATGGGAAAGATAGAAAAAAAATAAAATTTTAAAACACACATGAAGCAATGTATTTGGTGCATCTTTCTCATCAAAAGATAGTGCTAAAGTGGACAAAAATGTCATCATTAATCTCCTACCCATTCTAACTTTGAATCACTTCAATAACCTAAAAATTGTGATTGTGTGATGGGATTTTAAGTCCACTCAAAATGACTTTTCATTTCTAAATTTTCACTTTATAGAATTACACCTAATGCATCACTTTATGTGATTGTATTAATGAGGGTGGTATTTAATATTTCAAACCATTAATTATTCATGCATAAACTTTTATAAAATTTATAAATATTTTAAATATTCATAAAATTATTATCATGAGAAATCAACAACTTAATTACTAAGGGGGTAAAATCATGGTATTGATGCCACAAGTGCATACATCCTCTAGTAGCCACAAACAATTACAAAGGGTTGTGATTAATTATGTATATCCTTGTCATCACACCAAAAATTGTACATAAAATGGAATTTTGGGGTCTCTTTTGTGAACAAAAGTTTTTTAGTTTTGACCCCATAACTTTTCCAATGACCACTAAATGAAGTGATAAGATATTAACAATAAAAAAATAACTAAGATGTTTTTAGAATGGAGAAAATCAAACTTTTCTATGGGACCTTACAAATGTGCTCAAAAGCATCAACATATTAAAATTATAATCAAACCTTGTCTAGGAGCTAGGAAAATGAGTTTTCAAACTCATGATGAATTATAGAAACTTTCTACCAATCATAAATTCATGATGATCCTTAGATTTATAAATTTTAATGCTAGAATATTTAGGCCAACTATATGCGATGAGGCTTAAAAACAATATTTTGAAACCAACTAAAAAATCGAGTTGTACTAGGAACATGACAACTATATATGCATTAACAATGGATCGTGTTTGGTGATGCATGCTTCAATGAAGTACATATATATTCCATATGTATCTAGGGTGTAGACCATGTGCAAAATCAATTTAATTCTTTGTAACTATCCAATATGCATTGCATTGAAACCCATACTTTCAAACCTCATTTGGTGGCCTTGGACCCCCAAGAATGAAGAACCAATACCTTCACCTATAAACACATTATTATTTTATGCTTTCTCAAACTATGCTTTAAAATAATGGTCATAAACTTCATGTTCGCAAACACTCTCATTTACATTTCTGATCATACCTCTATGTTTATCATTATCAATGGTGTCCCTATACATTTGAAACTTGCAATTGGGTATTAATTGAAACACATCACCATGTAGAACATGCATGTCACACCTATCAATTATGTGATACCCACAACCATTGTGACATTTTACTTCATCAAATTTATTTTCATGTTCCATTAAATGGCTACTTAATTAAACTAAAATTTTAAAACATTAACTTTCTATCAAATAGATATCATCATAAAATTTGATCTCATATTTTCTTCCACATCATGTTTGAAACTATCATCAATACTTTTTTTAATAATCTTGTCATCTAGCTGATAGATTAAACTTTACTCCATAAATTTCAAGCAACTCTCAACCTTTCATTCGAGTTTGATCATATTGATATTCATCTTTACATAAGAATTGTAACTTTTAAATTGTATCGATACATGTTTTAGTGTTTTTTAAAAAATATTTACATCAATAATATCTTTGTCATTATTTAAATCATGACCTTCATAAATAACATTAACTTCATTAGCATCCCAAATATCAACAAATCTCTCCATCTCAATTTTCATGACACAATTTTATTTATCTTGCTAATCATTATTTAATTCCATCCATAATACATAGAGATAAGGCTCAGATAATTCATAGTATATACCATTACTAAGATCTTTATAGTCAATATTTAGAACATAGGCACCTTTCTAATCAATAACACAATCAAAATTACCTTTGCAATTGTCAACATAGAGAATTGAATCCCTTTCCATATAAACACCTTCAAAATAACCCTCATTAATAGGGTAAGTTACCTGTGAATTTTCAATTTGATATGTACTATCAATAAGAAATATATGTTATCCATATTGAAGAGATTCATCAGAATATAGTTCTTGTTTACGAATGAGTGAAAATTTGTATCCATTATCATTTACATTTTAATGCATTCCTCATTTAAGAAAAATAGTTCCATTTCTATTTCATAACAATGATTATGAGTAGTGGAAAAGTAACTAAGTCCATTGCTGTCAGAATCGACACTATCATAAATCTTATCATCACTAATAATGTGCTTAGGATCCTCATATTGAATGCATAAAATTCTATCTTCATGGGCATCATCACTTAGAGAGTCAACATGATCAATTGATGAAAATTTAGGATAATCTCCCAAATTCTCACAATATAATGTTTTTTCACTCATACTTGAACATGTTATTCCATCAACATTCTAAATGTTGCATTCCTTAAATATGAGGTAATGATCCTTGGTTCTTTTTCATGAGAGAAAGCATAATCAGGATTATTATCAAAAGTGAATTTATCATTACTCAAACCATGCTTATGATCCTCATAGTGAATGTTTGAATAGTTTTCTACCATATCATTATCATCAATCTAAAAGTTCATGTTTGTTACACTATACTCATTAGCATAATTATTAATCTCATAAGCTAATCCATTGTATTGGATGCATGTGCATTCTTGCACCTCTTTATGGAAAGGGAATTTATAAATTGTTAATTCATATATATCCGTCTCTTCATCATCCCTTAAATTTTTAATTTCATGAATGCAATATTTATCTAGACATACTTCATTTTTGGGCTACTCACAAACATCATCCTTATTAATACAAAATTCATTTTCAAACTGTGTCATACTTTCTTCATCTCTTGTAATGTGTTATTAATTTCTCACACATAACAATGGGAAAACTATTATAAAAATTTGAGGATATAAAATTGTTTGCATGGTCACATTTAATTATCTCAATTATCCTAATCCACTCATATACCTAATCAAGGTTATGCGGCTTCAACCTTTCAGTCACGAAACTCGAAATTGGCTCATAAATTTCACAAAAAAGAGTCAACATAGATAATATTCAAGTCTAAAACATTTTGGGATCTCAACAAGGTATCTAGAAAATATGCATAGAGAGCATATGATGATTCTCCTTCATGTTTCTTCATATCAAATAGTTCTTGGGAAAACAACATATAATCAACATTACTTGCATTATTTTTATACTATTCTTGGGACTCATTATGAATGAGAAGATGCATTGATGGACTAATTGTAACAACTAATTTCCATTTATCTTGACTTTCATAATTGTATTTACTAATCTATATTATGGATATACATAATGTATTTAGGGATGAGAAATGATTGTAGACACATATCCTATGGGAATTAAATAATTTATGTTATTCTCAATATCTATAGCAATTTCATATGCTTCACAAAGTATTTTAGGCTCATTGTCCCTCAACAGGAAACTCATTTCTTTATAAAATTCACCAAGGTAAATAACTAGGGACACTGCATCATTTGGATTGATTCTCTCTCAAATATATCTTATTGCCTTTCCAAATCTCAAATTCAAAGTTGGAACCAACTCTTCATCATCATTTTGAATGTTAATGAGCATGCTAATAAAAAAATATGTTGCAAGGTGTGTCCCCTAGTCTCCTTCTGATGTACAGTGTAGCACTTGGGTTTGTGACATGGTTTAGCTGCTTCCCATGGACTCATTAAATTTGACAATTTTATCAAGAATCAATAGGTCAATATTTTGGTGCAATGACAACCATCTATGCAAAAATTGGTATCAGAGTTTGGGTTACAAGTTCAAACCCTTCTCTTTCCTTTGGGGGGATTGTTGCAAGTTGTGTTCCCTTAGTCTCCTTGTGTTGTGCAGTGTATCACTCAGGTTTGTGACATGGATTAACCACCTCACTTGGATTCATTAACTCTAGTGGTTTATCAAGCATTGGTAGGTTGATATTTTAGTGCAACAATAACTGTCTACGCAATAAAATATACATCAATTATCTCACCAAACTTGTGATTGACCACTTCTATGAACTTAAGCCATGAATAAATGGAACATGTTGGTAATTCTAAAAACTAAACTCTAGAATCCTTCTTCAAAAATTAAACTTTAATATTTTCATGACTACATCCTTAGTATGAATATTATAATTTCCAATTTGATCACTAAATGCTCATAAATTTTTTCTTGTTGATTTAGAGCTATCGCCATTGAACTTTGGAAAATTCTCTTTAATTTCACTAGGAACAAGATCTAGGAAACATTTAATAGTACTTAAATTTAATGGACTAAATATTCCCATATAGAGAAGCCTAAAGACATGCATGGAGTTGTGAGCTTTACACCATGGCATTTGAGCAAACAAAGAAACTAGATTGACAATTCATATGAAAATATCCTTTCAATGAAATCCTAATCCCCTCTTAACCATTGTCTCATAGTTTGATCAAATCAATAGGACATTAGTCTTATCAAAGTAACCCTTATCTCTCCAATGTTTGATCATCATTCATAATTAGAATTTAACATTAAATTCCTATACCTTTTGGCTAGACAAGGCTCATGTATTTCTAAAGGTCAAACACATCCTTATGATATATGTAATTTCATATATGAATGAATCTTTTCATTATCCACTAACATGCATATTTTACTAAAAAAATACATATTATTCACATTAGTTTTATTTCATTCACTAGAACTCATATGCATTCTAGGAATATCATACTTCACAAATAAATTTATGATTGAATTCCATATAACAATATTTTCCCTTTTGAAGATGAAAAGATGAAATTCATAGAATTATATTATAGCCTTAATGAATCTTCCTCCTATGATTACATACCTTACAGATATGTGCAATACATGTACAAATATGAGAAATTCTTCACATAACTTAATTATTTTCACTTATAGAGTTGCCACCTATCTAAAGAGGATAAAATTTAAAACAATTAAAAATCTTCTTAAAGATTTATTTCATTCAACATTCATTACATTAGTAAAATTAACTTATGAACACTTCAAATATGTTGCAATACTTTAAACAAAAATATGAATATCTTTAGTCAACAAGTCTTCACATTCTTGATTCTTTACCAAAAAACAGCCTAAATTTTTCCTAGCAAAGTTTCCAATCTATTGGCTATTTTTCTTGCATCTATCAATTCTAAGATAAAATGCAATTCCTAAACCTAGGGATCAAAGGATTAAGAGAGAGATATGTTGTATACTCTAACTAAAGACAAGAAAAATCCAATTAACAAGGTTGGGTGCAACCTTCTATGCTTTGAACTCCACATGGATTAGGAGGGTAATCTTATCATTGGTTTGAAATAATGATAAAATATCCTTCAAAAAATGTTATAAAAATGAAACTATGTCCCATTGTCACAATGTAATAAAAAGAAATACTTTTATGAATTCATCATTGTGCTAGTTTCATGTCACACTACAAATATATACCCCTTAAAAGTGGGCAATGAAAATGTTCACAAACACATGGATAAAGGATGTTATGGATTTCAACAAAATCAAGTATGATCCCTTATATTCTAGATGAGTAATTTCCTTTTTTATTAATGCAAGTAGCTCTTAAAATAATAAAAAAATGTTATTACACTAAGCAACTGTATAATACCTAACACTCAGGTGAACCTTTCAGTAAGACAATAAAACTTTAGAAACAAAAAAAACACACTTTTACCTTAGCAAAATAATTTTCAGATGAAGATACAAATAATATAGTTTAGCATAATAACATAGCTTTGAAATCTTGATTCAATATTGATTGTGGTGTTATTTTTTAAGTTATACTTATCTCAAGATAAAAACCTATTCGTTTTTTGTATTTTTGTGCTATAATATAATTAATATTTTTTTTTATGAATAAGTGTCAATAGCTATATTAAAATAATATAAAATTACACATATTGACACAAAAGTTTTGGGTGGTGAAAAGGCACAACCAAGAGTCACATGGGCAGATCCTAGAAAACATAGTCACTTGGTCCATGCCAAAAAAGCATAAAAACTTTAGAAAATAATAAAAAAAAGTCACTAAGCAGTTATGGCAATGCGAGTAGAGGGAGGTGTGTCCTTGTCATCCAGCCTACCCCATACAATAGTGGGGTTTGAAGTGATTTCATGAGGATCCCAAACATCATCACCCTTTTCTTTATCTTCTTGTTAAGGAGAGATAGTCAAATCCAAACACATGAGCTATTTATTAGTATCCATTGGCCAACCAAAAATGTTGCTAGGAGCTCCCTAGAATGCCACCCAGAAGCACCACCTCTACCTTTAGACACTCCTCCCGAAGGCCACCCCAATTCATCCTAAGGAGGAGGAGAGGGTGACCACTCATGAGGATGAGAGTCATGGCAAGGAGTAGCCTAAGAAAGGGGACAAACCTAAAAGTATCTAACAAAACCACTCCTCCATTGACCACACGAAGGAAACTGGCCTCAAAAGGAAGTGGGAGAGGGAGGTACATGAGTTGTGGTCTAGGGGGAATTCCTCCAGTGGTCCAAAAGAACCTGAAGGTGATCCACCTCAAGCACAACTTTATTGGTTTGCATTTTAATCTGTAAAAGTACATTAGAAAAAATAATGACTTTAGAATAAAGAGAAACATGTTTATCAATTTGGTTGTGAGAAATAGTGTAATAATTTCTATCTTTCCAAATAATGAAGAGGATTTCTACCTTTAAAGTGTGCAAAAGTTTGGTATACATAGTGGGGAGCCAAGGAGAGTCTCCCAACAACACCATATGCTAAGAGAAAGGCTTTGGTTAAAAGGGAAAAAAATCATGAATCCAATTTCATAACTACTAAGCTCTAGTGCAGAACCAAAAGAGGTGCTAAAAGGACTTGACATGCCCACAAAAGGGCAATGAGGGTCTAAAACCCCATATGAGAAAGTTGAGACCCCACTAGTAAGCCTTGGAAAAGAATACACCAAGTGAAGTGGGTGAGCTTGGGCTCTATAATAGCAGACCACACAAAACAAAACCTCTGGAGCCAAATAAACATTAGAGAGAAGATTCCACCTCTAGCTCAAACTATTGATCATTGGATAATGAGGCCAAAACATTGATAGAAAATTTGAGGCTTATAGTTCCTAAACAGGGTGTTAAGAAACCACTTCCAATATTTCCACCAAGGCTTCATCAAGAAGATACCAATTTTGTGAAGCATATCAGTTGGAATGGCATTCACCATACATTCAAAATATTTTTAGTCATGGTTAATTAAGATAAAATTGGATCTAAAATCTCTTCATTTCATAATGCTCATTGTGGGTCTAGAAAACAAGTCTTGAGGAGATTTGATACCCTTTTTGTGGAACCTAAGAGTCCTAAGAAAATTAATCTTAGCTAGAAGCCAACCCATATTAGAAAATAGAGGAGACCACCAAATATTCTACTAATTGAAAGAAATCCCATCTCTAAAACTATTGCCAATCTAGCACAACTAGGGCTTGATAGCCTCCCAAGAACACCAAATGCTTTTAGCAACAAAAGTTCTCATAATATGAACAAATTCCTTCATAATAAGAAGGGTGTGAAATCCAATACATTTCTAGGAAGGTTTATGAGTGGTAAAGCCCACTTAAATGCAATGCCCAAGAAGAATTTTCTAGGCATCATTATAGTTGAGAATATGAATTATCCATTTGAAACATAAAGTCATCCCTTTCCTTTGAGTGGAAAGAAGGCTAAGCCCACCAGATTCTCTAGAGAGGAAACATAATTCCTAGGAAAGATGGTGAAAGCCCTTATGAGAATCATAAGAGGCCCAAAGAAAGTCTGATTATTTTTCTAGCTTCTCATCAAAGGCCTAGGAAGGGGTCCAACATGAAGAGTAGTACATATGAATCACTACCAGAATTTTAAAGCATGCCTGAAATTTACTAGCCAGAGAGAGCAGCTTGGTGATCCAAAAATATAGCTTTTTCTCAATTCAAGAGAGAACCACTTTCCATAAATTAGTAGAGGAAGCCTACAAAGTGAAAGGGATGCCAAGAACTTTGAATATTTTCACTTGAGTAATCCACTTCTAACCAAACTATTAAATCCAAAGAGGGTTGGGAAGAAAGGACTGGTAGTAACATAGAGTCTTGTGCCATTGGATAATAGAGATAGAGGCTAGAAAAAATGTCTCAAGACAACCAAAAATAGATTTGACATTATTCTCTTCTTTCAACAATGGGTGTGTGCAAGAAGTTGAGTCCACTTTTTAACAAAAAAGTGAAAGTTTTTACCCTAATTTTCAAAATTTGTCACATTTGACATTAAAATTTGAAGCACTTAGAGGTAGAATCTTAAAAGAAGTCACTAGTCATGAAATGTAGTACTTAAATTATAGTTTCCAAATATGTAATTTATTTCAATACCAAGATGATAAAAAATGATTTTTAGTAGGAATTTCTAGAAACCACTATTTAAAAGTCACTCTTTCACCATACCATTCATGTGTATGTCATCCATATTTTGACCTAAATAATCATATTTTTAAAATCTTTTTGGGAAAAGATTTGTAACTCACTAAAGCACATTTTTTATTTTTTTTTGTAATTTTTTATTGAATATTTTTTATTAATTTTTTATTGGCCATATTTTTTGTTTTGAAAAAGCATTGTGTACAACTTGCATAAGATGATCTAAACTTATCATTTTTTGATTTTTTTCAAATTGAAAAGAATTGTCTGAAGTACATTTTCATACAATTCATTTTTCAAAAAAATAAAAATAAGAAGTTATTAAAACAATAAAAACCTCTTATATTTCAAGTTTATGGACCAATTTCCTAAAAATTAATTGGAAAAATGAAAAAATAATCCAATTGTAAAAAAATTATATATTTGGATTCTACAATGTCTCATCTATAATGGGTTTAATTTGGTCATTTTTTTTTTTCAAAAAGGTCTTCAAACATATGCCCAAAGTCATTATTTTCTTATGACATTGACATGACCTTCAAGTTGTAGACCAAACTAGGTTCAAAGCTTAGGTTCAGGTCCCCAAGCTTTTTCTCAACAAAAAAAGGAAAAAAATGACCAAAAATTCAAATTTTACAATACGAGATCCTGTTTCATAAAAAAAATTGTTTTTATGCTTTTAAGAAACAGGATCCCATTTTTTTAAAAAAAATGAGATCTTGTTCTACAATAGGATCCCATTTAAAAAAAGGGGATCCCATTTTTTGGCTCAAGGCCCTAAAGTGAAATGGGATCCTGTTTCATTTTTCTCAATTTTGGGTTTTTCCTAAGTCTAAAACTTCCACCTTAAGTGGACTCAACTTTATGCTTTCACCCCAATATAAGGAAAGAATCATTAGCAAAGTGGCCATTAACAAGTTGAACTGATGAGCTAGGTAAATAAATTCTCCAGACCAGCCCACAGGAGACAAAATGAGCAAGAAGGTAGCCAAAACCATTAGGAACAAGAACATATAATGAGGGGGAAATTGGATAGCCTTGGTGGATGAAGTGAAACAAACCAAAGGATTAAGATTGACAACCATTACTAGTGATGCAAGCAGATGCATACAAAAAACATTTATAAAAACTGAATGAAATTAGAGCCAAAGTCTAGCATAGAAAGCATAGCCAAGATGAAGGGCCACTCAATGTGATCATAAGCTTGAGTAGTTTTTTTTTTTTTTTTTTAAATGGCTTTTTGATTAAAGCATCTAACCCACTCCATACCTTCCCAAACAATGATTATGTTGTCGAGAAAAAACTTAAATTGAATGAAACCAGTCTGCTTAGGGTGCACAATTTGAGGAAGAAGATGGCAGATTTTTAAAACAAGGGCTTTGGCTATAATTTTGTAGGAAACATTGAGGAATGTAATATTTTTCTTTTATAGTATGATTACTATTTTTGTCACATAAAGGTGAAATACAACTAAATGTTTAAAAGAGAGGATGGTATAAATTTTTGGGTAGTTACCATTTTATTTTTTCTAATATATTATAATTAACATGCTATACACTTACCACATATCGTAGGCTTTTCCATATTGACACTCTTTTACATTGGTATTATCAATTATTTATTATTCTTATTCTTACACATATTCCCATGCACAGACTATTCACTATGATCTAGCTCCTTTTTTTGTCTCAATGCTAGTTCATGGTTGTGGTGTCAACATCATGGTTTCACAAACTCATCCCACCCAATTTTTTTATAAAATTTTAGACTTTTTTTTTTCACCTTTATCCTTCCCACCTAGGGCTAATTAAATACAAGTTTGTATAATATTTTTCTATGC
>VDFB02252616.1:167883028-167982742 GCA_007258455.2 Sequoia sempervirens
CATTGACACTAAAAATAGCTGCCAAATGAAAGGGATATCGATGAAGGATGTGGAAAATAATCATCAAATTAATTCTTCTAAGGTATGAGGTATGTAAATGTGGAATTTTCCTATGGCTACAAATTCACACTATTACAAACACAAACACATCTATGTGTATGTATGTATACCTTTCATTTAAATTTAAGTTCATTTGTTCATCTACTTATTAATTTCATTGTTCACATTTATTTCTCTTATAGATCCAATATTTTATTGAAATAAGTTATTAGAAACAAAAATTGATAGTAATAATTTCTTTTGGATGTAATCATACTGATAGCAAGGTCCATAGTGAATAAAATGACAACATATCAACTTTATTTTCCAAAATATATTCACTTGAAGAAACACTTAGAAAGAACACCTATTCAACTTGTTGAAAAATTTCATTCATACATTTATCTATGTGGTGTGTGCATATCAGATTCCAACATGCTTATCGATATCGGTCAACTAAGTATCCCTACCTCAACCATGTTCTCATTCTTCAACTTGTTCCTGCACTCACACACAATTTCACTCACAAGTTTTCATCAATAATATTAGTCATGAATTGAAACAAAACATACTCATTTCTTCATCATAAAATCCTTATTTCTCATTTGATCATTTAGTTTATGTATAAACATATTTTCTTATAAAAGACATCACTCTTATATTTAACACATGTAAAAAATTGATAATCAATTTCTATTTTTTTTGAATTGAACCATAGAGAAATAGGGGGTTCACAAAATCACACCAAAATGAACGAAATGATGAACCTATTTTCCTATGGTCATTATAAAATAAGATCCACACCATGAATTGACTAAAAAGCCTTAGGTGAATTGACTCAAAGTGTGAATCTGTTGGTTTCCTTATGATTGAGGATGGGGGGTACAAGGCTAAACAACACTTTTGGGAGATAGTTAAATGTAGAAAATAAACCTACTAATTCCAATTGAAACTTTAAATATAATGAAAAATCACATGACACACAAAAACAACCAAGAAACTATAAATTTGAGAAGGAATAAACACTATGCACATGTCACCAAAATGCAATTTCAACTTGCTGAAAAGGAATAATTCTCCCTAGGGTGAATGGGTCTAAGTATAGGGATTTTTTGTAAATTTTGGGAGCCTTTGATGCATATTTATAACTTTTGGATTCTTTGGGTTTCAGTGTTGGAAGGTCTGAAATAGCTTTGGGATCTAAGTTTCCATGAGATGATGACAATGTTGAAATTTTTTAGAAACTTTGCAACTTTTCAAACATTCCTTTCCAAAAGGTCTTCAATCTTTCTTCAACTTGAATTTTCAAACACACACATAAAGGATATTTTATTTTTATTTTGGTGGATTTGGATTTTCCTTGTTCAAACCATATTTTGGTAATTAAACCTTGAAATGAAATGAAATAGCCTGAAAGAGGGAATTAATAATGAATAATGATATATTACCACTCAACAAAACCCTCAATCTGATGAACTTTGATAATGAAGGTCTGCAACTTGCATTAAACAACTTCAATGGATGTGGATCTTGATACTTGAATGTGCATTAAATAGTGGTTTGTAATGCTTCACTTGATCATGAAATCTACATCACAATGTTAGCTCAAACAACATACATGGTGCAAGAAAACTTTCTCATGATGACTTGATCTTGATTGCTGCAATAAATATCTAATATATTTTCTATTGAATACTCTTGATCATCAAATTTTCTATTCCCTTGCTAACATAAATCTTCTAGGTGAAACTTAGTAAAATAACCTTGTATTTATATGTACTTATCCTTAATCTCCTAAAATTAGAACATTCCAAGCTGACATTCAGAATTTGAGTTTAGAGACATTAAAATTATAACAAAACATAAATTAAAAATGGGTTTAAGAGCTTAGGGAGAACCGATTAACCCTTGGGAAAATGGGTCCTAGGTCCTTAAACTTGGAACACACATTGCTCAATGTAAAGTATAATGTTTAGGTATTAATTATTGTCAGGTTTCCCCTTCAAATATTATAATTAATTAGGCCTGTAAATGCATAATAGGGCTTATTAAGGAACATTTATGATAAATTTAATGAAGAGGGCCCAAAAAAGTAAAAATTTAAATAAATACATTTAACGCACTAAACTTGTTGGAACACACTAATCAACTAAAAGGGGGGCAATCAGTTGATATAAAAATTTAGCTCTTGATCGTTTTATGCAAATTAATTATTTAAAAAAATAATTTGTACATTTAAACTTTAATAATCAAACACATACACAAGAACACAAAAATAATCACATAGCATAGTATATATGTGGAAAACTCAAGATGGGAAATAACCATGGTGAGAAATGTTGCTAGGATCTAAGTTGTCCTAATCCAGTCTCACAATGCAAATTTTCTATTACAATGTTCAAGGGCTTCAACTCTAAGGAGACACCATTCCCCTATTTTAGGAGCACCTACTCCAAGGAAGCACCCATCCCTAATCTAAGAACCTACCTAGATATTTGATGGCACTAATCAATCAAATTTAAAATTAAGGATTATCACAATTGATGAAAATCAATGTTGCAACTTACTTACGACTGCCCAATGTTTGGCACATCTCTGTTCTACTCTAGTCTTTCACTTTTTCTTTTAGTACATTATCTGTCCACCTCAATAGAACTCAGAATACTCTTTTCATTATGCACTATAGATCTTTTGTAACTCAACTCTTTCTCTTTTTTTCGCTTCTCTACTTCACTATCTCATTCTCCACACTTGGACATATTTTGTTTATCCTAGTCATTGCAGCAATCAATGCCTCAAGATTTGTTTTGTTAGCATAGATCTTCAGTTAGGATTTTTCCTCTCTTTCTTTCCTCTTTCTTTTCTTGTTTTGATATCAAATTAGGTTCATTGATTTTGCAAATCATGGTCGCATACAAAAATTAACCTTGTTTTGCATTTAATGCATTCTTCTATTTATTCAATTTGATTTTGACCTCAAATCTTCATTATAGTTAGTACCACCATTTTTCAACTCAAATCACCAATTAAATTGGTTGTTGGAGTAGTTACACCAATTAAATTTCTCTTTCTAGTTGGGTACTAGTCAAAACTTGTGTTTACATGGACTTAGTCATTCCTGATCTTCATGTTTGAATCTGAGTCATTGATCTTCTAAGTTTGTGCCAAGATCCATCATCCACTGTTCAATCCTATTTCCTTTAAAACATGGCCATAATTTTTTTTCTTTTTAAATCTATGTCATTGATCTCATGGCTTTATGACCATTGTGTATCATTTCTTCGCACATGCCTTCAACATTCATTCTTGTGATGTGAAGAGATATCGTGACCACTGTTGGATCCTTTCCCTTTGATTCTCACCGTTGATCACACATCATGCATCACTATTTTACATAAGCCATTCATTTCCCTATTGGGTGAAAGCACAAAGTTGTGTCACACTTTCAACCAGCTTATCGACACAACATAATTTAAGTATTTCTAACTAAAAATCATTTTTGGTCAAACATATGATCTAGTAAGATTCATTCTAGCTAAGTTAGATACTTCCACAACTTTCTCAACTAAAATTGTTGGCTAAAAATATATGGACCACCACTTTTAGTGCAATTTACCAAAAAAATAAAATTATTTGAAAAACTTGAAGTTTCAATAACTCCTACTAGTGTAAATAACATTTTTTAAAAATATAAAAATACCCTTTTGTAGATCCATAATTGTAGTTTTCAAAAATATATTTATTTTAATAGTTTAATGTTATTTATATTTTATTTTTTATTTTTACTAAAAGTAGGTTATCAGTTCACAAAATATTGGGTTGATTACCATTGCGAGGAAAAACACTAAAACTTATTTAACAAATTGAAAATACGACGACTTCACAGTTGTCTTATTTTACGGTATATTTCTTTTTTCCATTTTACAAATGATTGGAATACTTAAATTATTTATTTAAAATATGGGGATACTTATTTAAAATTGAAAAAAAATATAATCCTCTACGTATCGAAGCTTCAAAGTTATAAATACACAAATATTTGAGAAAAAATTAATATGTTTCTGGGACGTCTCAATGTTTAACTTCCCATTTTTGATTTTATCAAAGAACTAAATTATAAGAGTTAATTTATTAAGAACTAAGGAGAGATATATATATATATATATATATATATATATTTAAAAAGCACACATAAAATATAATAAAAATACATCTTTACTACTTTAAGATCATTTCAAAATTCAAACATATATATCGAACAGCACTTCATGACCAAGCTTAAAAGTTTGGACTGTTGGTTGTTTCCCTTTATGTTGAGGAATCCTTTGTGCTTCCATTCAATGCTGATGTGAGTTGGACATTATAGATATCACCGCTTCGGACGTTCACCAAATCTACACCTCAATTATAATACTTCAGCTCAAAATTTCCGCCCACCAATCATGTATTAATTTGCGGGTTATTAATCATTCATGCCAGCCACACCTTCCACTAACTCTTGAAGCTCATCGCTCATCATGGGATGCATCTCAATGCTTCACTTCACAAGTGATTGAGCGATATGTCACCACATGTCATTTGTAGAGCTTGGAACCACATCAATCTTTGTGTGCCATATGATCAAACATAGCTTGATATTCACCATTACCCACTATACCATAGGGTGAAGCCAGGGACACTACGAGATGGATGTTACTATTTGATGTTCAAAGATCAATCTTGACCATTCCTTGCTGCCCCGTGATGTATAGATAGGGACCCACCATGGATGTCGTAGGCTAGTGGGTATCATTAGATCTTATCAGCCTTGATCACCACCATTAATCAAGTCTCATCACTCATCATGCGAGCCAAAGGTAGACTCAAACATTTACTCATGATGCAAGGGACCTTACTGATAGTTGTTAGATGTGTAAACATTAAATGTGCACTATTAGATCTTCAATGCTGACAAATAACTTTCACTGACTAAAAATCTAGGTAAATGGGTTGGTCACTAAAGGAATTTAATGACAAAATTTATTACTTATTGGACCTGTTACCTACAAAAAATGATCAACAGAAAATAAGAAAACCTGATTGAACACCATGAATGTTAGACCTAGGGTTTAATTGATAAACCCTAACACTACCTAAGAGCATAAATAAATCCATCACGAGCACATGTGACACCATTTGATCATGTGGACCAAACCAACTGACTCTTCTAAAAAAACCCATGTTGAATCTGTATTCAAATTTCTCTACAAACTAATAGAAGGAGCCTTTGCAATATTATGATAATATTGCAACAAATTGAGCAACTTTGCAATATTTTTAGAGCCATGCATTAAATATTCTAGACCTAGATCCATTTCATCTCTAAAATCTCTTATGACATCATGCCAACAATCTTCCTTGCTTGATCTCTCCTTTTGACATCAATGAAAACATTATGCAAACAATATCCCCCGTTGTCATTAATGAAAAAACCTAATGCTAAATCTCCAAATAGGGACTTGATACCAATTTTAGGTGTATCAAATTATGATTTGTACCAATTGTGGCATTTTCTTGACACACATTGTTGCTCCCATTTAGATATTGCTCCATGTTCACTTCCTACTCCTTTGAGAATTTGCAACATTTTCTCCCCCTTTCACATTAATGGAAAAGGGTCAAATGCAACATTGTCCTACATCGTGTGCAGACTTTCATCACATTCATCACACAATTTCACCCCTAAGATATAACACTTTCCCCCTTTGATAGATAGTTCAAAGAGAAACAGGGGAATCCTTGAATCTGCAACCATCAAGCCATTAGAAATTTGTAAAACCATATTTACCTAACTTGATCCATTCTATTATGTCCATGGATAAATCAAATACCAATGAAGGTACCCATATATTTATGCCCTATCACTAAGGATTAGGCATAAGATGTGGGAGAAATTACTCCCAATTTCTGCCTCAGATATTCAAATTGTTATTTGGGAAGAGGCTTGGTGAAAATGTTAGCTTTTTGATCCTTTGTGGGAACATACTCCATGCTGACTTCCTTTCCTGTAACCTTTTCTCTAATGAAGTGATACTTTATGGATATGTGCTTAGTTCTTGAGTGCATTATTGTATTCTTTGAAATTTTTATGGCAATTAAATTGTCATAAAGAATATAGATAGGCTATTTTGTACTCTACTTTGATTTCCTTAACTATCTACTTCATCTATAGAACTTGAGTACAACATGATGTTGCTGCTACATATTCCAATTTTTGCATGAAAATAGCGACTGATTCTTGTTTCTTACTCATCCATGAAACCAATCTATTACCCAAAAGGAATGCTCCACCAATGGTGTTTTTCTTGTCATCTACACATCCAACCCAATCAACATCTATAAATGATGTTAAAGAAAAATCCTTTCTCTTTGGATTCCACAAGCAATCGTTAATAGTTCTCTTAATGTATCTGAGGATTCTCTTCATTGCATTGATATGAGATTCTTTGGTGTAGCCTAAAATCTTGCTACCATACACACTACTTGCATTATATCTAGTTTGGATGCAATTAAGTATAGTAAGCTTCCGATCATTAACCTATATGTTGTTTATTTTTCATTTGGTGATTCATTTGATTTACTCAACTTATCAATAGTTATCATGGGGGTACCAACTGGTTTGGTATCCTCCATATCAATTTTCTTAAGCATTTCCTTAGCATACTTTGTTTGAGATATAAATATCCCATTTTTTGTTTGTGTAATTTATAGGCCAAGAAGAAATGCCAACTCTCCTAACATTGACATCTCAAATTCATCTTGCATATGAGTGGTAAAATTTTTACACATTTTATCATTGCTACCTCCAAATATGATGTCATCTACATACACAATAGCAATAATCATGTGCTTATCTTTAGATTGGAAATATAAATTGCTATTTGTACACCCTTTCTTGAATCCCTGTTGTTGAAGATACTCGTCTAACCTTGAATACCATGCTCTAGGTTCCTATTTTAGACCATAGAATACCTTTCTCAATTTGCAAATATAATTTTCCTCTTTTGATAGCTGGAAGCCCTCTAGTTGCTCAATGTAGACTTGTTCTTCAAGATTTTCATTTAGGAATGCAAATTTTACATACATTTCATAGACTTTAAATCCTTTGCAAATAGAGAATACAAGAAACATTCTAGTGGATTCTAATCTTGCAATGGATGGTAATTTTTCTTCAAAATCAATGCCTTCCACTTGTGTATACCCATTGCACACCAATGTTGCTTTGTTTCTCACCATAGTTCCATCTTCATTGAGCTTATTTCTAAATACCCATTTAATGATAATCACATTTTTTCTTAGGGGTTTAGGAACCAATTCTCGTGTTTTTCTCTTTTTTAATTTGATTTAGCTCTTCTTCCATGGCCTTTATCCAACTCTCATCCTTGTTGGCTTCAGTCAAAATTTTTGGCTCAATTTGAGATAGGAGACAAAAAATTACTTGTTATTTGTTCCTCACAAGTATTCTCCTAGTCTTAACTCTTTTATTCTTGTCTCCAATTATCTGATCTATGGGGTGATCCTTCTGCACATAGTTTGTAGGTTCCTTTCAACTTCTTCTTCTATGTCTTCTTCATTGTTTGCTACATTTTCCTCATAATATGATTCATCATCAAAATAATTCTTATAAGATTTGATATGCTTTATGTTGTCATCAATCTTGACATTGATGATTTCTATAGTCTTTTTCAACCTTTTGTTACAACATTTGTAGGATTTTCTTTGGGTGGAATACCCAAGAAATATTCCTTCATCACTCCTTGATTCAAAGCTTCCTAGATTTTCATATTCTTTCTTAATTTATCACTTGCTTCCAAACACTTTAAAGTACTTTACAAAAGCAAACCTACCATACCACAGTTCATAGGGAGTACTATCACTATGTGCTCTAATTTGGACTCTATTCAGGATATAAACTACAATGTGAACTTCTCTCCAAAACATATCTACTAATTTGGTGTCATTTAACATTGTTTTATCCTTAACCACCCCATTCTTTCTTTCTACAACTCCATTTTGTTGTGGAGTTCTTGGTGCAAAATATTTTCTCTGGATTCCATGCACCTCAAAATATTCAACAAACTCACTTGAGGTGAATTCTCCTCTTCTTATCTGACCTCAAGCATTTGATTCTTCTTCCTGTCTATTCTAAATATTTTAAATGCTTGTGATAATTTCTTTTAGAAAGGTTACCCATGTCATTCTTGTGTAATCATCTATTAGCAACATGAAGTATCTTTCTCCTTTTAGTCCCCTTGTCCTTGTTCCACATAAGTCAGTATGGACCAATTCTAAAGGCTTAGTAGTTGAATATTCTTTAGTTGGAAAAATAGCCTTTGTTTATTTTCCCTATTGACATTCTTTGCATATGATATTTGTAGGCTTGGTTATTTTAGGAATGTTTCTTACTAATCCTCTTGAGATCACTTTCATCAAATTATCAAAATTTGCATGCCCTAACCTTCTACACCACAATCAAATATCATTAGCTTGTTCTATCAAACAACTTTGACCTTTCACTTTACAACAATTGTAAAGATTGTTGTTAGTTCTTGATCCTTGTGCAATTGTCTTTCTATTCTTCCTCATTTTGTAGCCTTCAAAGTTGAATATTCTCTTGTATCTATTATCACACATCTTTCAAACACTCATAAGATTATTTTTCAAACCATCAACATAAAGGAAATATTTTATCTTATTCTTCCCATTTGTGCTGAAGATTTATTTACCACATATTTTGACTGCTATATTGTCACCCAAACTCATAGATCCTCCATTTCACTTCTTGAGTTTGATGAACTTTCCTTTATCTCCAGTCATATGCTTAAAGTAGCCATTGTCAATCACCCACAAATTTTTCTTCTTGGCATGCAATGTCATTTGAGCAATCATTGATTATGTGGAGCTTTTTTCTTTTTCCTTCCACAACTTCTTAGGCTTATTTTCTTCATTTTCCACCTTTTCCTCCATAACCTTATTTTCTTTGTTTTCTTTAGGAATCAAATCTTTCTTTTTCTAATTTTTCACATTCGGTCTTACAAATTTTGTTTTATAATTTTTAGCTATGTGACCAAAATTATTGTAATTATAGCATGCTATATTCATTTTAGATAAGGCAGCAAATGAATTCATGCTTACAAATTTTGTACTCCTCTTAGGAATGACTCTACATTTGCTATTCCTATGACCAAACTAATTACATGTATAGCAATATCCATAGAAGTATGAGGGATACCTAGTCATAGCATTTTGTGTTGGATGAGATGGCCTCCTTGGAAGTTGCTTCCTCTAATCTCTTACCCTTGTGAATCCATCAACATCAGTTCTTATATAATTTTTCCTTCTCTTCTGACGATTAGGAACTAATTGGTTATCCTTCTTGTCTACAACATGCTTTTTTTCTTCATTAGTTTTCTTTACCAGTGCAAGGTTCTCTTTAGATTCGCTCACTTTGCAATCTCTTTTATCAAAATATTTAGACTTTTTTTTCACTCTAAATATTTAATACAAATCTGTAGAAGTTTCCATGGAGGTATTCTTTCCTTTCTTAAGCCCTAGTATGTATTTTTATTTATTTGAGATCTTTTGGGTGCTTACTAGATCATCAAAAAATTTTGATCCACCTTTTAACTTGAGCCCTTTCTCTATGTGCTCTTTTGCATTTTCTAAGTATTTTTTTAGAGAAAACATTTCTTCCTCAAGCTTCATACACCAATTAACCTCATATTACAACTTGATATTAATCATAAATTCTATTCTCTTGGATTCTTCAAGGTGTAACTTCAAATCTACCACATTCTAGGTAGATTCTTCAAGATCCTTGCTTAGTTTTTTTGACTCTTTTTGTGCAAGTTATTTTTGTTTCATGTTCTCCTTTTCAAATTTCCAATATCATATTTGATATCATCTATCTCATCTAGATCAAAAATGAGTTCCCCTTCTAGGTCAAATTCTACTTCCTCTTCTCCTATTTCACAAGGGTCTTCAACCTTTGCATCCTTATGCTCCTCAAGTTCTTTTTCCATAAAAAGAATCATTTTTTCTCACAACAAAAGCACAACCTTGTTCATCATTTAAGATTTTACAGTCATCTGATACATCACTATCATCTTGTATGCATAGAATTTTCTTCTTCTTCTGAAAACTCCTTTTCATATAGGGTAGTAGGGTTTCTTCTTTTTATCATCTACCTCTTGTTCAAAGTTACCTTTCATATTGTAGGGAAACTTAGTAGCAAAATTTCCCACTTTACCACAATCAAATAACTTGAAGGGTAACTTACCTTTGTACTTTCCAGAGCATTTTCTAAGTCTTCTAATGAAATTTTCTTCCTCTTCATCAGTCTCATCATGCCTAGATGTGGTTGTCTTAGCCTTGTCCTTCTTGGGTATTTCATCATTTTCCTTATTTGCAGCCTTGAATGCAACTTCTTTCTTCGATGGCTCAACATAACCCATTCTCATCTCACATGTAGTGAATACACCATGTTGCTCATCAAGAGTAAGTTTTTCCACTTCTCTTCTTCTATTGTAGAGATCTTGGGGTCATATTTGTTTGTCATTGACTTTAGAACTTTCTAAACCATGGAATTTTCTTTTACTTCTTCATATCCTCTAATGGAGTTTACTATATCTTCAAATCTTAGAAGATAATCTTCAATTTTCTCTTCTATCATCTTTAGGCCTTCAAATCTTGCTCTTAGAACTTCAAGCTTTGCCAACTTTACTTTTCATCTCCATATATTTTTTTCAAGTTCTCCCAAATATCATGGGAAATTTTAAAATGCACAACTTTTCCAAGCACTGATCTAGACAAATTGTAGATAAAGACATCCCTTGCTCTTTCATTATTCTCGTAGTCCTTTATTGTAGTATTAATTGGAGGAGTAGGAGGAGGAACATAAAATCCTAGAGAACCTAGACATGCCTCCATTAATAAGCTCCAAAATCCATAATCTATTCCATCGAACCGAGGGGCCTTTTTTGTGAAAGAACCTTCTTGATTTTTCATTTTGTGCACTCTACCAAAATCTACTCGAGTTGATTAAGCTTCTCCTAGGGAACCTAGAGCATTGATACTAATTTTTGGAACATAATAATAAACTAAGAAGGGCAGTGAATTAGTTGGTATAAAAATTTATCTCTTGATTGTTTGATTTAGATTAATTCTTTGAACACATAATGTGTAGATAAACTTTAATAATCAGAGACTTACACAAGCACACAAAAACCATCACATCACATAATATATATACATGAAAAACCCAAGATGGGAAAAAAATACAGTGAGAAATGTTGTTGGGATCTACAATTCTAATCTTGCCTCACAATCCAAATTTTCTATTACAATGTTTAAGGTCTTCAACCCTAAGGAGACACCAATCCCCTATTTGAGGAGCACCTACTCCAAGGAAGCACCCACTCTCTAATATGAACACCTACCTAGATATCTGATGGCACCCACTAATCATATTTACAATTAAGTATTATCACAACTAATTACAAATCAATTTTGGAACTTACTTGCAACTGCCCAATGTTTGACACACCTCTATTTTTCTCTACTCTTTCCATTTTTCTTTTAGTGCATTCTCTCTCTACCTCAAAAGAGCTTAGAATAATCTTTTCATTATGCACTGTTCCCTCTACAACTTAGCTCTTTCTCTTTTTCTACCTCTCTATTTCACTATCTCATTCTTCACTTTTTGATTTCTTATTGTCCATATTTTTTTGATCTTAGTTGTTGCAAAAAACAATTCCTCAAGCTTTATTTTGTTAGTATAGATCCCCAGTTATGATTTTTCCCCTCTTCACTAAAAAATTTCCTAATCTAATATCAAATCAGGTCCATTAATTTTTCATATCATGGTCACATACAAACCCTAACCCTGTTATGCATTTAGTGAATTCTTCTATTTATTAGATCTGATTTTAGCCTGAATATTTGTTGCAGTCAATACCGACATTTTGCAACTCAAATCACTAATTAAATTTGTCGTTAGAGTAGTTAGACCAATTGAATTTCTCCTTCTAGTCAATTGCTAGTCAGAACTTGTGTTTACATGGACTTAGCCATTTGTGATCTCCATGTTTAAATTTGAGCCATTAGTCTTCTAAGTTTGTGCCAAGATCCATTATCCACTATTCAATCTTATTTCCTTTAAAACACCACCATCAAATTTGGTATTTTTAAATATATTTTGTTGATCTCATGGTTTTATGACCATCGTGTATTATTGCTTTATACATGCCTTCAACATTCATTGTAACAATGTGAAAAGATATCACAACCACCATTGGATCCTTGCCCTTTGATCCTCACTATCGATCACACATCATACATTGCTATTTTATATATGCAACTAATTTCCCTTTCAATGATGTGAGTGGACATAGAGATCAACATCGGATCATGCATCATTAAATCTGTACCATTCCTTACTATAGAGCTAGCCAAATTTCGTGCCCACCAAATCACAAGAAGCCTGATTAGAGTTCCAATTAAGCACAAAAAAACCTTCTTCACTTTTTTCTCAGCCTTCTTTACACTTCGCTCAATCTTCTTCACACTCTGCTTTATAAATGATATTCAAACATATACACATATGAGCATTCAAGGCACATGAAGCACACTTTTCACTGATGAAACAATCACTCTTATATATCTGCTACAAAGTATTTCATCAAAAACTTAGTCGGTCAGGAAAATAAAACATATTTTCAATGTCGGCTCAAATAAATAAATTTGCAATGCAAATCCACCAAGGTCAGCCACAACATAGTGGGGACCCAAATTAACAACTCCAATACAAAAATACTTTAATTAATTTCTCCTCAAAGATCCACAACATGCTACCATTATCATGTCGGCCAAGAACATGAAAAATTGAACATACAGAGAAACATATTTGACCACGAGCACACCGATCAGTGTGGACATACCACAAAGATAGAGCATGATCTACAAGCATCCAAAATCAACAAGAAACAATAGAGAAGCATCCATAGCAACAAATATTACTAGAACCACATAAATTTCACTTAGGAACACTGACAAAACCCACATAAATACTATTAGAACACAACTGTTCATAGCACAATAAAATCTTCACGTGGATCTTTGAAAATTTTGGTAGATGATTTGATATACTCAATAGAAAACCCTTTAATCCACACCAATTTATCTTCAATGTACAAAACAAGAAACCTTCATGACCTCTACATCTTCACTGGGAAACTAGAACACTTTCTTTTACAATTTTCTTAATATCCTTGACATATATAGCCTTTGATACACCAAATTCTAATAGTGTTAACATCAATGACAACCACATATCAACAAGACATCCACAACATCCAACACATTCCCCATTTATGCTTCTTATAATTTTAACAAGGTATAATCTTGTGGACTAACCTCCACCATGGTTTTTCCCCTAACAAGGTTTCCACATAAAAAAATCTTGGTGTTATGTGTGTTTTTGATGTGTTGTTGACTCATGCTTTCATTGATATTGATCAAATATGAGAATAAGGATTAATAAGTTTAATAAAATTAAATTTTGGTGACAACTGATTCACCCCCCTTCTTAGTTATCTTCCCTTGTGTTGCCAATAATTGGTATCAAAGCTTAGTTCCTTGGAAGAAGTTTAACAGCTTGAGGTGATCTAGGATGGTGACATACAATAAGGATAGTTTGAGATTTGGTGGAAAAAAATTTTCTTTGTGGAAGACTCAAATGGAGTGCCATCTGAGATGCATTGGTGAACCCTACTAGAGCATTACTTGTAATAGGTATGTTATTCCACAAAATGGTACTTATATTGAGTATAATATCAGGGCTTAGGAAACATTGTTGAGTGCTTTGAATGATACTGAGATTACTAATGTTATGGATCTAAAGACTTCTTATGAAATTTGGAAAAATTTGGAAACTTTGTATGAAGGTGATGCTAGTGTGAAGATTGATAAGTTGTAGAGTCTGAAAGGGAAATATAAAATGTTGAGAATGGGTGATGATGAAAATGTTACTACTTTCATGCAAAGAGTGAATGAACTTGTGTGTGGTATCAGATGTGCTAGTGGACAACTAGAAGAATCAAAGTTTGTTGCTAAAGTGCTTAGATTGTCGCCTACTACCTACAAAGTCAAAGCTACAACTATTGAAGAGATATGGACTATGACTAATGTTACTCACGATATGTTGATTGGTAAGCAATTATTTCTTTTGTGTTGAGTGAATTTGGTGATACCCTTCCTAAGGTTGAATCCGAATTCAAGGCTACTACTTATGGAAGAGATAAATAAGGATATGATCTAGGAGAAAGTTCCTCTAGAAAGACATTCAAGTATGAAGAAGAAATGAGATAGATTGAATAAGAAGAAAGAGAACTAGATGAGCTTGAAGCACTGATTGTGAAAAGAGAAGCCAGAGGTGAAGGTAAGTATAAAGGGAAGTTTCCTATTAAATATTTTTCTTCCAATAAGATAGGTCATTTTGCATTAATTTTTCTAGAATTTTTTTCTAAACCAAGACATAACATGCCTAAATTTCAAAAGAAATGTTACTATGTTACTGATAAAGGTGTGAAAGATGATGAATCTAATAAAGGTGAAGACGAATGGGTATTTATTTCTATCAAGGAAAATGATTATGTGTCTACTGAATCTGCTAGTTGTACAATTGTGGAGAAATCCCTAGCTACTCGAGTTGAAGAAAAAGATGAACGGGTAATTGATAGTGGATGTTCACATCACATGACATGTGATAAAAGTAATTTTGTGAGCTTGGAAAAGTATGATGGTGGTGTTGTGATATTTGGTGATAATACAACTATGTGATCTATCGAAGACGATGCATTTCTCTTGATGGTAAGAACAATATTGATGATGTCCTATATGTGGAAGGTCTAAAGAATAATATTTTAAGTGTCAAAAAAATGGTTGATAAGGGTTACAATCTTTGATTCAAAGATGGAAAATGTAGAATATTGGGATGTTCTAGAAATGTGATTTCTTTAGGTACAAAAAAAAGAGGTAATATCTTTCATCTGAATGCTGCTAATAAAATTTGTTTGATTGCTCAAGTTGATGAAAGTTGGTTGTGGCATAGGATAATGTGTCAAGTTAACTTTGATATCATTTTCAAGATAAGTTCTACTAAGGGTGTGAGAGATCTTCCTAAGTTGGTAAAACCTACTAATGCCATATGCAAGGAATACCAGTTGGGGAAGAAAATTAGAATTTCATTTCAGAGCAAGAAAAATTGTTCAAAAGAATTGTTGAAGCTTGTGCATAGTGATTTGTGTGGTCCCTCTAGAATTAGAAGTTTACAAGGTTACAAGTATTTCATGTTGCTATTAATTATTATTCAAGAATGACATGGGATACTTTCTTAAGGGAGAAATATGAATCTCTAGAGAAGTTCAAGATATTTAAGGCTATGGTCGAGAAAGAGATTAGTTTGAAGATTAAATGTTTGAGATCAGAAAGTGGTGGTGAATTCACTTCTACTAAGTTTAATTCTTTCTATGAAGAACATGGAATAAAGAGACAATATCTACATTGTCAACCCCTCAACAAAATGTAGTTATGGAAAGAAAAAATAGAACAGTTCAAGATGCTACTAGATCTATGATGTTGGAAGGAAAGGTTCCTCGTATCTATTGGAGAGAAGATATGAGTACTGCTATGTATATCCTCAACTAGGTACAAATCAAAGGTGATACTGGTAAGACCCCTTTTGAGCTATGGACTCCAGTCATAAGCCTACTATTAGATATTTCAAAATATTTGGGAGTAGATGCTATATCAGAAGAGATGAAGATATAGGAAAGTTTGATACTAGAAGTGATGAAGGATTATTTTTGGGTTATTCTACTAAAAGCAAGGCCTACCAGTGTTACAATAAGAGATTGAAGAAAATAGTTGAAAGGGAAAATGTCAAGGTTGATGAAGACTTAGGTACACCATCCAAAACCTATGGATATGATTTTGATGATCAGAATGATAGTACAAATAAAGGAAAGCAAGTTTAGACTACAAATCAATTACAAATCATTCTGGTGAATCAAGAAGATCAAAAGGAAGAAGGAACTGGTGAAAGAGAAAAAGAGATATCAAAAGAGCCTGAAAGTAAAGAACATCCTAAGGCTCCAAGGTATGTAATATTGAATCATTCAGAAGATCAAATTATTGGTGATAAGAATAAAGGTGTCTAGACTAGGAGAATAATTGTAGAAGAATATTGTTTGATTTCAAAGACTGAGCCTAATAGTGTCAATGAAGCATGCAAAGATGAACTTTGGGTGGAAGCAATGAAAGACGAGCTACACAAAATTGAGAAGAATGATACATGGATTCTTGTTCCCAGACCTAAGGATAAAAATGTAATTGGAAATAAATGGGTCTTTAGAAACAAATTGAATGAACAAGGTGAAGTTAGGGTATGTGCAGGATCATCATGGAAAAAATAGGCCCTTAAGTGGTAAAAAATTTAGAAAAATTAGTGTTAGGAAAATTGACGTAAAAATTTGAATAATTTATCTATATTATTTCAAAAATATGTAAGAATAGAATCTATAGAAAATTGAATGTAGTTTCTAAACTACTAGGTTTATTTAAAAATAAATAAAATCTATTTGGTGAAATTTTAAAATTTCAATGCAATAGGACTTAAATTTCAGGGAAAAAATAAGTAGGTGTTTGTCTGACCACCCTAACCATAATAAAATGATAATATTTTTTTATAAGATTTTATATATCAGTTGAGGACTCATGTCTAGATGTGATGCTTATTTTTTTGTAATGTTTTTTCCAAGTAAATAATTAACTATGATTTTTTTATTACAACTTTTAAAAAATATAAAAACTTGTATGTCTGACCACCTTAACTTGGTCAAAACTTCATGAAATTTAATTTTTCTTTTTTTAATCCTATAGTATATGAAGCATGTTTCAGATTCAAAAAATGTGATATCGTTTTAAAGTTATAGATGTTTTTCAATCAACCTATCGATCAAAACTTTAGTTGTAATTCTAATAGAAAATAAATAATAATTATTTATTAAATTCAAATTAAAGCAAAATTTATATTGGTGCAAAGCTGAGAATATCCTCTAAAAACCCTTTTCATTTCATCAATTTTGGGTTAAAAAAAAGTCGTCAGCCACATACCCTACAAATACCCATAATATTGCCATTTTTTGGCCCATCATGATCCTGCACATACTCGTTGTTAGAAACAAAGTACTGAGACTAGTTTGCAAGGGATAATCTCAAATGGAAGGAATTTATTTTGAAGAGACTTTTTCCCTTGTTGCTAGAATTAAAGCTATGAGACTGTTTCTTTCTTATGCCGCATACAAAGACTACAAGGTATGGATGTGAAGTCTTATTTTCTAAATGGAAAATTCGAAGAAGTGTATGTTGAGCAACCTAATGGATTTCATTTGAATAATCAGGGAGATATAGTTTGTCGGTTGAAGAAAGCATTATATGGACTGAAGCAATCCCCTAGAGCTTGGTATGCCATAATGGATAATTATTTGCTAAAACTTGGATTTAACAAAGGTACTTCTAATAGTAATTTGTATTTCAAGAATGATGATAAAGATCTAATTGTGGAAGTTTTTGTTGATGATATCATTTTTGGAGGAGATGATAGTTTTTGCACAAAGTTTGCTAATGAGATGCAGAGTGAGTTTGAGATGTCAATGATTGGAGAGATGAAATTCCTTTTTGGGATTGAAAATTACTCAATTAGACAAATGGATCTTTATACCCCAGTGCAAGTATCTGAAAGAATTGCTAAAGAAGTTCAGTATGGAATATTCAAAGCCTATTGGTACACCTATGGTGATTGGATGCAAGTTGACAATAGATGATGATTCTTCAAAGGAAAATCAGACTAGATACATATCAATGATTGGTGGATTTATGTATTTGTCTCAAATTAGGCCTGATATCATGAATGTTGTATGCATTGTTGCTAGATTTCAAGCCATTCTTAAGGAATCTCATGTGACTGGTGCAAAAATAATTTTCAAATACTTGAAGGGAATAGTTGATTTTAGTCTATGGTATGCTAAAGATGATACCCTTACTTTGAGTGCCTTTACTGATGTTGATTGGGTAGGAGATGTGGATGAAAAAAAAAGTACTAGTGGTGGTGCATTTTTCTTGGGTAAGAAGTTGATTTCATGGTTAAGTAAGAAGAAAAATGCTACTTCCTTATCTACTGTAGAAGCTAAATACATTGTTGTTGCTAACAATTGTAATCAAGTCATGTGGATAAAGTAGTTGTTGAAGGATATCAGAGTTGTGTATGATGAGCCTATAGCTATATTCTATGATAGTTCAAGTGCTATTAACATTTCTAAGAATTTGGTGTTGCATTCACAGACCAAGCATATATCTATCAAGTTTCACTTTTTGAGAGAGAAGGTAAGTGAAAAGGATGTTAGATTGGAGTATGTGCCTACTAATGTGCAGATTGCAGATATATTTACAAAGATGTTGCATAAGGATACTTTTGAGTATCTTAGAGGAAAGTTAGGGGTGATTACCCCTCCTAATCAAAACTATGATGTATTGTATTGCATCAATCTATGATTTTCATAGTCATGTCTTGTTTCAAATTAATGTTGTGGTGGCTACTACTCAAGGGGAGTAGTTAGATGTTTAGTTGTTTAGATATGTGGTTTAGGGTTTGTGTGGAGAAGAGAGATCTTTGTCATTGATGTCAAAGGGGGAGAAGAGTCATGTGAAAAATTTTCTGGGGAGAAGAACCTTGTGATGAGAAGAGTCATGCTATGGAGAAAAGAGTTAGAACCTAAGGAGGAGTAAGTGCAATTGTGTTGATAGTGTTTTTCACATCATGTGTTGCCATCAATGCCAAAGCGAGAGATTGTTGGATGTTGTGGTTGTGTTGCTGATATGTGGTTATCATTGATGTCAACATTATTAGTATTAAGGCATTTGAAGTTGTATATGTCAAGGTTATTGACAAAATTGTAATAAAATGAGTTGCAGGTTGTTAGTGTTGAAGTGAAGTTCTATCTATCAGTGAGTTTCATAGTTGATGTTTAGAGGTTGTGGACTAAAGGCTTTCTTGTTGAGTATATCTAGTTTATCTACATTGAGTTTCAAAGATCTGCGTGAAGATTTGATCAAGTTATGAAGATTTTCATTCTGATAGTCTTTTTGTTGCTCTAGTTTTTGTTCTTGATTGAATATTATGTGATTCTAGTTAGTTCAGTTGTCATGGATGCTTCTCTGGTAATTCGTGATGTTTGTGGATGTTTCTAAATTATTCTCTTTGTTGTACATCTGCATTGATCATTGTGCTCGTGATCCAAGATTTTCTCTTTCGTGTTCATGTTTTTCTTTTTCTTGGCCAACATGGTGTTTGTAGCATGTTGTGGATCTTTGAGGAGAAATTAGTTGAATTTTTTTCATGTTGGAGATGTTGTTTTGGGTCCTCACTATGTTGTGGCTAACCTTGGTTGATTTGTATTGAAAATTGTCTATTGTTTTGGGCCGACAGTTTGTATTCATTTTGTTATTTCTTTGTGGCCAACTTGTAGCGATTTAATTTCTTGTTGTGGATATATAAGAGTTATTGTTTATTCAAATTGAAGTGTGCTAGTGCTAATTCTAGTGGATACCAAATGTGTGTAATGTGCGAATAATTTTCTAAATCATTCAAAGGTAGAGAAGAGTGTGAAGAAGAGTGAAGAAGAGTGAAGAAGTGTTCATGTGATTAACTAGAACATCAATCAGGCATTGGTAGATGCTATTTTCTTAGTTCAAAGTCCAGATGGTTGTAATACAAATCTTTCTATAAGACAGTGTGTCTTCCTTTTTAATTGAGTAGTGAGCTTTAGGTAGTGTACTTAAATTCATGTGCATTCTCCATTTATTCTTCTTATACTTTTAATACTTTTAATAGGGTATAATCTTGTGGACTAACCTCCACCATGATTTTTCCCCTAATAGGGTTTCTATGTCAAAAATCTTGGTGTTATGGATGTGTTTTTATTCATGCTTTCATTGATATTGATAAGATCTGAGAATAAGGATTAATAAGTTTAATAAGTTTGAAATTTGGTGACAACTGATTCATCCCACCTCTCAGTTGTTTGCCCTTGTGTTTCCAACAATAATTTATCAACTAGTACATGAAAAAAAGGAATATAATATTCCTAAGTTAACTTATGTAACTATAATTAATCACACCAACACCCCACATAAGTGTAAAATAGGGAGGAAATGATAATTAAAATTATGCAAATGAAAATGCAATGATGGGTCTTGACTACATGGCCATTTTAGGTACCTATGTACAAATGAAAATACAATCTCTTACAAATGGAGAAAGGGAGAAAACCTAGTGGGACAAAACTCCTCTCCAAAGTAGAGAAAAGAAAAAACATGTGAACAAGGATGGAGGACTCCATGATAGCCCCCAAGTACACCATCCCTCACATAGATACATTACAGTAGCTCCCCCCCATTAGATGGAAATAGAGAGACTATGTAGACCACCCACAATGTATAATCTCCTACAAAAATGGTAAGTTCCTAAAGACAAAACATGATCCAATATTGATAAACAACTTGTCTCTGTTTTGGAAGAAACAAAACCAAGTATAAATGTAGGTATGCTTCCCATTCTAAATAGGAATTGTTGGAAAGAAGCATTAATATTGATGATGATAATTTCTTTGAAGGTTGCTCAAGTGTCTCCTTTCCCAATGAAGATGAAGATGCCATAATCAAATCAGGTACATTGCCAATCAATGAAGAAGATGAAAAATCAAGAAGATGCAAAAACTAATACTAAATAATATCCAAAAACAAAGATGGTTTGACAATAGTTGTGCAATGGTTGTCATCAAAGAGGAGAGATTATCCCTCCATTGTGTCCTCCATAATAAAAATGTGAGATTCCACAAACAAGGATGTAATGTTTGATAGATAGGAATCCTAATCAGGAAGACAATGAGATATTTGTTGTAATGAACATGATACCATGAATCACCAACATAAGATGAATGCTCCTGCTGAATAGTAATGATGGGAGCCTCAACCAATGACTTTACATAATGAATCAATGAAGGTGAAGGTACATAATTTGATGGAGAAGAAGGATCATATAAAGAAACCTTATCATCCTCATTTGAAGATCCAAAGCAATCCAAACAATTAAACTCCTGAATAGTATCATCATCCTAGGGTAGCCTATCAAAAGAATGAAGGGGAACATGAAATTTTGAAATTGGATCATCTGGGAATGGTGGAGTATCAGGAGCACCATATATCTCCCAAATATTATCCCAAAGATTATGAGGACAATAAAATGGATCAATAGCTTTCAAAATATCATCATCAACATGCATTACAATAACCCTTGAATCATTATATCTGTTGCAACTCCAAGAAAAAAATTTAATACCTTAACTAGGATGGGGGAACAATACCATACAAATGTGGCCACAATTGACCACACTGGAGATGATTTATGATTTCATCTCTCCATTTTTTATAGTTTCCCTTTTGTAACATAATCAAAGAAGGATAATATGTAAAACCCATAATGAGCTATGATATATCTCCATCATTACATAGACAATAGCCTCTAGTATTAATTAGAAAATACCAAATATGATATATACTCCATATAAAGTCTCCCCAAACTGATATAACCTCTCTAGGAGTTAGGATGTCCAAGTAATAAGTCAAAATGCCAAATGTGCAAAAAATTGAATAAATAATACTTGGGGCTAAATGTGGAAAAATTACATGAAGATAATGATAGATCCCCTTAATTCCTTCCAAATTCAACTTGAATCACCAAATTAGTAGCAAGTTATGAGCTCCAAGGCCCAAATGGGAAATCTAACTTTATATGCCAATAATTTATACCTGTAGCAAAAATTGGAAAAAATAGTCTACACCACTGTGAAGTATGCAGAACTAGCTTTCTATTGATATCTTGTTTGCAGGGTTTTGATAATCTAGTGAAAAGTTATGGAAAAATGAAAAAAAATAGTTGTTTTGGAAAAATTCAAGTCTATTGAAGGATAAACAGTGATAAAAATGAAGGCTAAGCCAATGCAAAAAATTATCTCCTCCAGGCTAGCTCTTGGTCTTGCATGTGACCACATGCTTCTCAGGGGAAAAATAATAAAAAGGTTTGTAAAAAAACTGCCACTGGCAGTGGTGAGGAAGGGCGTAGGTGGCACCGCTCCACATGGCACCACCTACAAGTGATAGCTCTTATGACTAGGTGCTTAAATTTTTTTTGATAAAATGTGCCTGATAAAATGTTTATTGCCCAAGTTATATAAAAAAAACCTACAAAGAATGTGAAGAAGATGACAAAGGATTTAACATGGTCGGTGTGGAAGAGCCCTATCCAGAGGAGAATCAATAAGTGCTAGAAATATGATGGATGAGAGTGTACTGAAGTATAGAGTATAGGATGGAAAGAGTGGTAGAATACCTTTAGATTTAAAATTTGACCAAGACTACAATAAAGGCTAGTGGTGGATGGAAAATTTGAACTCGATGGTCGGTCAACATACAAGGGCCAACAACAGTGTAAGTTAGTAGTACAAAGGAATGAATGCAACAACCAATGAGGGTAAATGTCAATTGTCAAAAGGTTGACATAACCCTAATGAATACAGGGCTTTGAGTATGGGTGGTTGGCAAGGTAGATGGAAAAAAGGTACAAACAAGTTGTACAAAGGATCAATAAAAACTATAGGGAGGTCAACGATGGAAAAATACAAACCCTACTAGGAAATAAATGGTTTGCTAAAAAACTACAAAATCTCCAAAAAATATATTTTCACCTCATAAATATATAAGTCGAAATAATTGAAATTCTTGATCAATTTTTGATAGCCCATAAAATAATTTTATAGCCAAATAAAATAAGTCACTACGAAACATTGAAAACAATTTATTTTTTTATTTTGCAAATATCATACCATCTATACCTGGGGGCATATAGCCTTATGGGTAAATTATTTTCCTTAGAAACAACTATCATTTAACATAGGCATATTTTATATCGATCTTCATCTCTTGGGCCTTTTGAAGATAATGGGAAGGTCTAATAGGGGTGAAAATGTACTGGAAGCTCTGCAACCTCCAGATCTTGCAAAATTCAAACCCTCATAACTTTGGAAAAATATGTCATATTTAGGAAAAAAAGTCGATCTCAACTTTTTTAGTTGCCCCAAAATCAAATATGAGCTCATATTTCCTCCCAAATGAGCCAAAAGTGACTTTCCATGAAATCCCACATATAGAGACAACCTCAAATCTAGTATTTTTCCAAGTTTTTCTAATTCCTAGGTTCACCATATGGTACAAGGGAAGAGCATACTTAACTCTACTAAAAAACACCAAGATCTCTCACTAGTAATAACTCAACCCTTAGATATGAGAAGGGTTTCTCAAGGCTTGGATCTGATACATGTAAGAGCTAAATATCAGCTCAACACCTAAGACCACCTATAAAAACAATGAAAACCTTCTGCAAAAGAGTATGCAAGAATACAAGCTTTCTTGATACAATGACCTTCCTTATATAGGAAAGGTGGGATGTAGAATGTAACAGAATTGTGACATGTGTCTTAATCCTATGACATGTGACAACTAAGTCATAACCAACTACATACCTAGGATAATATGAAGTATGGATAAGACTTCTAGAAGGAATCTTCTATCCTAAGAGGGATGGCCCATTATAATTTATATATGTCTAAGTAATTCATAGAAATGTGAAATCACAAAAAAATGAATAAAATGTACCTAGGGAAAGTTCTAGAAATAGTGTGTGAATTAATTTGAAGAGCTCTAAAATACCTTTCCAGTGCTACAAAAATCACATACATTGGATATATAGGTGAAAAGTTATGAGCTCTAAAGAAGAAAATGTTGATCTAGCTTTGAATAAGAATAAAAAGTATCAACAACAAAATATGTTGATAATACCTATACCACAATAAAATACACATAACCGGTGTTTTGATGATATCTTGTTTTCCTTATTTTTACATAGTATGTCCAAGTTATTCCAATTTTTTTAAAACATAGATCCTTTAGGGAAAATATAGACTAGGAGGGGGATTGAGTGGTTGTTCATACAACTAACATCATCATGACATCATGCTAATGCCAACAAAATATGTTAAGAATATCCACCCTACAGTAGAAAAAAATTGATCATAAAAAAAAGCATGCTTAATGGAATATTCATTAATTCTTCACCAAAATATTTTTTGTCTACTAGAATATTTTGAAATTTGAATTAAGTCATCATATCTATTAAAGGCACAAGAATATACATTGATCACCAATGAATATTTTGAGGGTCACTAGTTGTTTGATGGGTGTCACTAATGGAGAGAACAAATGAAATATTTTGTTGATTATCTCCATCACTAACCAACTGCATGTGGTGCTCACTAGTTTATTAGGATCCCTATCACTGGGTATGGATTGTACCTAACACAAAGATGAAAAAACTCTTTTTTATTTGATTTTTATTTTTCCCTCTTTTTAAAATAATTTTCTAAAAAAACCTTACAAATAAAACCAATTAAATTTCTTTTTAAACTTTAATCATACCTAATGGAGAAGAAGAATGGTGGCTTTGGATGCATACAACCATACAAAATTTCATACAAAAATATTAGGAACCCATTTTTTTCCATTTTTTTTATTTTCTTGAAATTTGACAACAAGGGAGGTGATGATTAGGATTTTTATTGTTTTGGACTCAATGTTGATGCTTGTTTCTCTCCAAGATGGGTTAAATTTTCCCTCAAGGTTGGATCTATCCAAATTTAGATATGAACATAGATCTTCAGCTATGGTACCATATTGCAGATGATATTGAAACCCAAAACTCCTAGAAAACACCTATAACCAAAATTCCTATCAAATGAGAGAGATCAAATAAATAATTATGCTCATGCAATCTTGAGAGGAGAGTTGATCAACACAAGAATATGATATTTAGAATAACATGAGATTGTATTAAATATAATAATTAGATGAATAAAAAGTAGAGTAATAAATTTTTATAAAAGAAAATGTGCAAATTCTAGATGATGTTTTGATTAGATTATGACAAGTGTCCTAATAATATTCAATGAGAAAAATTGACCTAGATATAGCCCAATTTAATAATAAAAAAGCACCACTAATTTTATCTCTAGTAATCAAAGTAATAAGGGACCTAATAATTATTTAATGGTTAATTAATCATTAGGTGATTGTCCTAATTACTCCAACATAAACATTACAAATAAAACCAATATAATTTATTTTTAAACCCTAATCATAACTAATGGAGAAGAAGAAGAATTGTGGCTTGGCTCAATACGACTGTACAAAATTTCATACAAAAATCTTAGGACTCCTTTTTTTTTCATTTTTTTCAATTTCTCCAAATTTGATAAAAAGATAGGTGATGACTAGGTTTTTTGTTGTTTTGGATGCAACATTGATGTTTGTTTCCCTCCGAGATGAGTTGAATTTTCCCTCAAGATTAGATCTCTCCAAATTTAGATATGAAGTCATAGATATTGAGCTATGATATTGTGTTGGAGATGATAGTGAAACCCACAACTCCTAGAAAACACCTACAACCAAAATGCCTATGAAATGAGAGACATCAAAGAAATAATTATGCTCATGTAATATTGAGAGGAGAATTGATTAACATAGGAATCTGATATTTAGAATAACATGAGATTGTATTGAATACAATAATTAGATGACTACAAAGTACTGTAATTAATTTTTATAAAAGAAAAAGTGCAAACCCTAGATGATGATTTGATTAGATTGTGACAAGTGTCCTAATAGTATGCAATGAGACAACTTAACCTATAAATAACCCAATATAATAATAGAAAAGCACCCCTAATTTTAGCATGAGTAATCAAAGTAATAAGGGAACTAATAATTATTTAATGGTTAATTAGTCATTAGGTGATTGCCCTAATTACTCAAGCATAAACTTGTTTATCCATTTTATTTACCTTCTCATGCATAGTTTTACCTAAATGTCAAAATTACTTTTCTAACCATATTTCACCTTGTAGATGATTTTTTTTTAAATTTGAGTAATTACCCACTTCTCTGGAAGTGAAATAATACAATTAACCCAACATATTGATTGTTATAATTTTACATTTTCTCATTGCAACTATTTGGGCATTTTGACTAATAAATTACTTGCAACAATTTATTGATGATTTTTCTTGCAATAAAATTTTCCTCCACACATTTCCTACATTAGAATCTTATCTTCTAAGTCTTTTCTCATTATTTGGCATACATTGTGCATGTTTCAATATTGTTAAATTTTAATAGTGGAAGGATTTACAAAAAACCCTAATGCCAATTTCTAAGATTTATCCTCCATCACTAAAATATTTGATGTCTATAAGGTATTCTAAAGTTTATAGGCCATTTCAAAATTTTATGAGGATTTAGAAATCATAACAGATCATTTCAAGAAGTGCAAATAATTTTCTTTAATTCTAGTAGTGAGAGACCATTAGAATGAGCTCCAAAATAACTCCAAACAATTCTTTTTCATATTGTTGGGTCATTCTCCATGCTATCAAACATAATAATGTTCAAAAGACCACTAGAAGTGATGCCCAAAAATTAGAATGTCTTTTTGAGTCACTTCTACCAATGGGGGGAAGTAAAAAATGCTTGATGAAACATTAAAATAGTTTGCATGGTGTGGGAAATGGTTTCTAGAAATATTTGGCTGTAAAAAGCCTTCATTTTCTATTGTTTATATGGTGAAAACACTTATTGTATTCCCCTCCATGTGGAAAATACTTATTGAATTATGCTAATTGTGTACATCACAAATTTGGATGGGAGAGGAGGCTTAGAAAGTTCATACATTAAGCTATGTGATGGGAAAGATAGAAAAAAAATAAAATTTTAAAACACACATGAAGCAATGTATTTGGTGCATCTTTCTCATCAAAAGATAGTGCTAAAGTGGACAAAAATGTCATCATTAATCTCCTACCCATTCTAACTTTGAATCACTTCAATAACCTAAAAATTGTGATTGTGTGATGGGATTTTAAGTCCACTCAAAATGACTTTTCATTTCTAAATTTTCACTTTATAGAATTACACCTAATGCATCACTTTATGTGATTGTATTAATGAGGGTGGTATTTAATATTTCAAACCATTAATTATTCATGCATAAACTTTTATAAAATTTATAAATATTTTAAATATTCATAAAATTATTATCATGAGAAATCAACAACTTAATTACTAAGGGGGTAAAATCATGGTATTGATGCCACAAGTGCATACATCCTCTAGTAGCCACAAACAATTACAAAGGGTTGTGATTAATTATGTATATCCTTGTCATCACACCAAAAATTGTACATAAAATGGAATTTTGGGGTCTCTTTTGTGAACAAAAGTTTTTTAGTTTTGACCCCATAACTTTTCCAATGACCACTAAATGAAGTGATAAGATATTAACAATAAAAAAATAACTAAGATGTTTTTAGAATGGAGAAAATCAAACTTTTCTATGGGACCTTACAAATGTGCTCAAAAGCATCAACATATTAAAATTATAATCAAACCTTGTCTAGGAGCTAGGAAAATGAGTTTTCAAACTCATGATGAATTATAGAAACTTTCTACCAATCATAAATTCATGATGATCCTTAGATTTATAAATTTTAATGCTAGAATATTTAGGCCAACTATATGCGATGAGGCTTAAAAACAATATTTTGAAACCAACTAAAAAATCGAGTTGTACTAGGAACATGACAACTATATATGCATTAACAATGGATCGTGTTTGGTGATGCATGCTTCAATGAAGTACATATATATTCCATATGTATCTAGGGTGTAGACCATGTGCAAAATCAATTTAATTCTTTGTAACTATCCAATATGCATTGCATTGAAACCCATACTTTCAAACCTCATTTGGTGGCCTTGGACCCCCAAGAATGAAGAACCAATACCTTCACCTATAAACACATTATTATTTTATGCTTTCTCAAACTATGCTTTAAAATAATGGTCATAAACTTCATGTTCGCAAACACTCTCATTTACATTTCTGATCATACCTCTATGTTTATCATTATCAATGGTGTCCCTATACATTTGAAACTTGCAATTGGGTATTAATTGAAACACATCACCATGTAGAACATGCATGTCACACCTATCAATTATGTGATACCCACAACCATTGTGACATTTTACTTCATCAAATTTATTTTCATGTTCCATTAAATGGCTACTTAATTAAACTAAAATTTTAAAACATTAATTTTCTATCAAATAGATATCATCATAAAATTTGACCTCATATTTTCTTCCACATCATGTTTGAAACTATCATCAATACTTTTTTTAATAATCTTGTCATCTAGCTGATAGATTAAACTTTACTCCATAAATTGCAAGCAACTCTCAACCTTTCATTCGAGTTTTATCATATTGATATTCATCTTTACATAAGAATTGTAACTTTTAAATTGTATCAATACATGTTTTAGTGTTTTTAAAAAAATATTTACATCAATAATATCTTTGTCATTATTTAAATCATGACCTTCATAAATAACATTAACTTCATTAGCATCCCAAATATAAAAAAATCTCTCCATCTCAATTTTCATGACACAATTTGATTTATCTTGCTAATCATTATTTAATTCCATCCATAATACATAGAGATAAGGCTTAGATAATTCATAGTATATACCATTACTAAGATCTTTATAGTCAATATTTAGAACATAGGCACCTTTCTAATCAATAACACAATCAAAATTACCTTTTCAATTGTCAACATAAAGAATTGAATCCCTTTCCATATAACACCTTCAAAATAACCCTCATTAATAGGATAAGTTACCTGTGAATTTTCAATTTGATATGTACTATCAACAAGAAATATATTTTATCCGTATTGAAGAGATTCATCAGAATATAGTTCTTGTTTATGAATGAGTGAAAATTTGTATCCATTATCCTTTATGTTTTAATGCATTCCTCATTTAAGAAAAATAGTTCCATTTCTATTTCATAACAATGATTATGAGTAGTGGAAAAGTAACTAAGTCCATTGCTATCACAGTCAACACTATCATAATTCTTGTGATCACTAATAATTTGCTTAGGATCCTCATATTGAATGCATAAAATTCTATCTTCACAGGCATCATCACTTAGAGAGTCAACATGATCAATTGATGAAAACTTAGGATAATATCCCAAATTCTCATAATATAATGTTTTTTCACTCATACTTGAACATGTTATTCCATCAACATTCTAAATGTTGCATTCCTTAAATATGAGGTAATGATCCTTGGTTCATTTTCATGAGAGAAAGCATAATCATGATTATTATCAAAAGTGAATTTATCATTACTCAAACCATGCTTATGATCCTCATAGTGAATGTTTGAATAGTTTTCTACCATATCATTATCATCAATCTAAAAGTTCATGTTTGGTACACTATACTCATTAGCATAATTATTAATCTCATAAGCTAATCCATTGTATTGGATACATATGTGCATTCTTGAACCTCTTTATAGAAAGGGAATTTATAAATTGTTAATTCATATATATCCATCTCTTCATCATACCCTAAATTTGTAATTTCATGAGTGCAATATTTATCTAGACATACTTCATTTTTTGGCTACTCACAAACATCATCCTCATTAATACAAAATTCATTTTCAAACTCTGTCTTACTTTCTTCATCTCTTGTAATGTGTTATTAATTTCTCACACATAACAATGGGAAAACTATTATAAAAAATTGAGGATATGAAATTATTTGCATGGTCACATTTAATTATCTCAATTATCGTAATCCACTCATATACCTAATCAAGGTTATGCGGCTTCAACCTTTCAGTCACAAAACTCAAAATTGGCTCATAAATTTCACAAAAAAGAGTCAACATAGATAATATTCAAGTCTAAAACATTTTGGGATCTCAACAAGGTATCTAGAAAATATGCATAGAAAGCATATGATGATTCTCCTTCATGTTTCTTCATATCAAATAGTTCTTGGGAACACAACATATAATCAACATTACTTGCATTATTTTTATACTATTCTTGGGACTCATTATGAATAAGAAGATGCATTGATGGACTAATTGTAACAACTAATTTCCATTTATCTTAAATTTCATAAGTGTATTTACTAATCTATATTATGGATATACATAAGATATTTAGGGATGAGAAATGATTTTAGACACATATCCTATGGGAATTAAATAATTTATGTTATTCTCAATATCTATAGTAATTTCATATGCTTCACAAAGTATTTTAGGCTCATTGTCCCTCAATAGGAAACTCATTTCTTTATAAAATTCACCAAGGTAAATAACTAGGGACACTGCATAATTTGGATTGATTCTCTCTCAAATATATCTTATTTCCTTTCTAAATCTCAAATTCAAAGTTGGAACCAACTCTTCATCATCATTCTGAATGTTAATGAACATGCTAATAAAAAAATATGTTGCAACGTGTCCCCTTAGTCTCCTTCTGATGTACAATGTAGCACTTGGGTTTGTGACATGGTTTAGCTGCTTCCCATGGAATCATTAAATTTGATAATTTTATCAAGAATCAATAGGTCAATATTTTGGTGCAATGGCAACCATCTATGCAAAAATTGGTATCAGATTTTGGGTTACAAGTTTAAACCCTTCTCTTTGCTTGGGGGGATTGTTGCAAGTTGTGTTCCCTTAGTCTCCTTGTGTTGTGCAGTGTATCACTCAGGTTTGTGACATGGATTAACCACCTCACTTGGATTCATTAACTCTAGTGGTTTATCAAGCATTGGTAGGTTGATCTTTTAGTGCAACAATAATTGTCTACGCAATAAAATATACATCAATTATCTCACCAAACTTGTGATTGACCACTTCTATGAACTCAAGCCATGAATAAATGGAACATGTTGGTAATTCTAAAAACTAATCTCTAGAATCCTTCTTCAAAAATTAAACTTGAATATTTTCATGACTACATCCTTAGTATGAATATTATAATTTCCACTTTGGTCACTAAATGCTCATAAATGTTTTCTTGTTGATTTAGAGCTATCGCCATTGAACTTTGGAAAATTCTCTTTAATTTCACTAGGAACAAGATTTGGGAAACATTTAATAGTACTTAAATTTAATGGACTAAATATTCCCATATAGAGAAGCCTTCTCTAAAGACATGCATGGAGTTGTGAGCTTTACACCATGACATTTGAGCAAACAAAGAAACTGGATTGACAATACATATGAAAAAATCCTTTCAATGAAATCCTAATCCTCTCTTAACCATTGTCTCATAGTTTGATCAAGTCAATAGGACATTAATCTTATCAAAGTAAGCCTTATCTCTCCAATGTTTGATCGTCATTCATAATTAGAATTTAACATTAAATTCCTATACCTTTTGGCTAGACAAGGCTCATGTATTTCTAAAGGTCAAACACATCCTTATGATATATGTAATTTCATATATGAATGAATCTTTTCATTATCCACTAACATGCATATTTTACTAAAAAATACATATTATTCACATTAGTTTTATTTCATTCACTAGAACTCATATGCATTCTAGGAATATCATACTTCACAAATAAATTGATGATTGAATTCCATATAACAATATTTTCCCTCATGAAGATGAAAAGATGAAATTCATAGAATTATATTATAGCCTTAACGAATCTTCCTCCTATGATTACATACCTTACAGATATGTGCAATACATGTACAAATATGAGAAATTCTTCACATAACTTAATTATTTTCACTTATAGAGTTGCCACCTATCTAAAGAGGATAAAATTTAAAACAATTAAAAATCTTCTTAAAGATTTATTTCATTCAACATTCATTACATTAGTAAAATTAACTTATGAACTCTTCAAATATGTTGCAATACTTTAAAAAAAAATATGAATATCTCTAGTCAACAAGTCTTCACATTCTTGACTCTTTACCAAAAAAACAACCTAAATTTTTCCTAGCAAAGTTTCTAATCTATTGGCTATTTTTCTTGCATCTATTAGTTCTAAGATAAAATGCAATTCCTAAACCTAGGGATCAAAGGATTAAGAGAGAGATATGTTGTATACTCTAACTAAAGACAAGAAAAATCCAATTAACAAGGTTGGGTGCAACCTTCTATGCTTTGAACTCCACATGGATTAGGAGGATAATCTTATCATTGGTTTGAAATAATGATAAAATATCCATAAAAAAATGTTATAAAAATGAAACTATGTCCCATTGTCACAATGTAATAAAAAGAAAATACTTTTATGAATTCATCATTGTGCTAGTTTCATGTCACACTACAAATATATACCCCTTAAAAGTGGGCAATGAAAATGTTCACAAACACATGGATAAAGGATGTTATGGATTTCAACAAAATCAAGTATGATCCCTTATATTCTAGATGAGTAATTTCCTTTTTTATTAATGCAAGTAGCTCTTAAAATAATAAAAAAAAATTATTACACTAAGCAACTATATAATACCTAACACTCAGGTGAACCTTTCAAAAAGACAATAAAACTTTAGAAACAAAAAAACACACTTTTACCTTAGCAAAATAATTTTTAGATGAATATACAAATAATATAGTTTAGCATAATAACATAGCTTTTAAATCTTGATTCAATATTGATTGTGGTGTTATTTTTTAAGTTATACTTATCTCAAGATAAAAACCTATTCATTTTTTGTATTTTTGTGTTATAATATAATTAATATTTTTTTGATGAATAAGTGTCCATAGCTATATTAAAATAATATAAAATTACACATATTGACACAAAAATTTTGGGTGGTGAAAAGGCACAACCAAGAGTCAAATGGGCAGATCCTAGAAAGCATAAAGTCACTTGGTCCATGCCAAAAAATCATAAAAACTTTAGAAAATAATAAGAAAAAGTCACTAAGCAGTTATGGCAATGCGAGTAGAGGGAGGTGTGTCCTTGTCATCTAGCCTACCCCATACAATAGTGGGGTTTGAAGTGATTTCATGAGGATCCCAAACATCATCACCCTTTTCTTTATCTTCTTATTAAGGAGAGATAGTCAAATCCAAACACATGAGCTATTTATTAGTATCCATTGGCCAACCAAAAATGTTGCTAGGAGCTCCCTAGAATGCCACCTAGAAGCACCACCTCTACCTTTAGACGCTCCTCCCGAAGGCCACCCCAATTCATCCTAAGGAGGAGGAGAGGGTGACCACTCATGAGGATGAGAGTCATGGCAAGGAGTAGTCTGAGAAAGGGGACAAACCTGAAAGTATCTAACAAAACCACTCCTCCATTGACCACATTGAGGAAACTGGCCTCAAAAGGAAGTGCGAGAGGGAGGTACATGAGTTGTGGTCTAGGGGGAATTCCTCCAGTGGTCCAAAAGAACCTGAAGGTGATCCACCTCAAGCACAACTTTATTGGTTTGCACTTGAATTTGCAAAAGTACATTAGAACAAATAATGACTTTAGAATAAAGAGAAACATGTTTATCAATTTGGTTGTGAGAAATAATGTAATAATTTCTATCTTTCCAAATAATGAAGAGGATTTCTACTTTTAAAGTGTGCAAAATTTTGGTATACATAGTGGGGAGCCAAGGAGAGTCTCCGAACAACACCATATGCTAAGAGAAAGGCTTTGGTTTAGAGGGAAAAAAATCATGAATCCAATTTCATAACTACTAAGCTCTAGTGCAGAACCAAAAGAGGTGCTAAAAGGACTTGACATGCCCACAAAAGGGCAATGAGGGTCTAAAACCCCATATGAGAAAGTTGAGACCCCACTAGTAAGCCTTGGAAAAGAATACACCAAGTGAAGTGGATGAGCTTGGGCTCAATAATAGCAGACCACACAAAACAAAACCTTTGGAGCCAAATAAACATTAGAGAGAAGATTCCACCTCTAGTTCAAACTATTGATCATCGGATAATGAGGCCAAAACATTGATAGAAAATTTGACTCTTATAGTTCCTAAACAGGGTGTTAAGAAACCACTTCCAATATTTCCACCAAGGCTTCATTGAGTAGATACCAAATTTGTGGAGAATATCAGTTGGAATGGCATTCACCATATATTCAAAATATTTTTAGTCATTGTTATTTAAGACAAAATTGGCTCTAAAATCTCTCCATTTCATAATGCTCATTGTGGGTCTAGAAAACAAGTCTTGAGGAGATTTGATACCCTTTTTGTGGAACCTAAGAGTCCTAAGAAAATTAATCTTAGCTAGAAGCCAACCAATATTAGAAAACAAAGGATACCACCGAATATTCTACTGATTGAAAGAAATCCCATCTCTAAAACTAGTGCCAATCCATCACAACTAGGGCTTGATAGCCTCCCAAGAACACCAAATTCTTTTAGCAACAAAAGTTCTCATAATATGAACAAATTCCTTCATAATAAGGAGGGCGTGAAATCCAATACTTTTCTAGGAAGGTTTATGAGTGGTAAAGTCCACTTAAATGCAATGCCCAAGAAGAATTTTCTAGGCCTCATTATAGTTCAGAATATGAATTATCCATTTGAAACATAAATTCATCCCTTTCCTTTGAGTGGAAAGAAGGCTAAGCCCACCAGATTCTCTAGAGAGGAAACATAATTCCTAGGAAAGATGGTGAAAGCCCTTATGAGAATCATAAGAGGCCCAAAGAAAGTCTGATTATTTTTCTAGCTTCTCATAAGATGCCTAGGAAGGGGTCCAACATGAAGAGTAGTACATATGAGTCACTACTAGAATTTTAAAGCATGCCTGAAATTTACCAGCCAGAGCGAGCAGCTTGGTAATCCAAAAATATAGCTTCTGCTCAATTCAAGAGAGAACCACTTTCCATAAATTAGTAGAGGAAGCCTACAAAGTGAAAGGGATTCCAAGAACTTTGAATATTTTCACTTGAGTAATCCACTTCTAGCCAGACTATTAAATCCAAAGAGGGTTGGGAAGAAAGGACCGGTAGTAACATAGAGTCTTGTTCCATTGGATAATAGAGATAGAGGCTAGAAAAAATGTCTCAAGACAACCAAAGATAGATTTGACATTATTCTCTTCTTTTAGCAATGGGTGTGTGCAAGAAGTTGAGTCCACTTTTTAACAAAAAAGTGAAAGTGTTTACCCTAATTTTCAAAATTTGTCACATTTGACATTAAAATTTGAAGCACTTAGAGGTGGAATCTTAAAAGAAGTCACTGGTCATGAAATGTAGTACTTAAATTATAGTTTCCAAATATGTAATTTATTTCAATACCAAGATGATAAAAAATGATTTTTAGTAGGAATTTCTAGAAACCACTATTTAAAAGTCAGTCTTTCACCATACCATTCATGTGTACGTCATCCATATTTTCACCTAAATAATCATATTTTTAAAATATTTTTGGGAAAATATTTGTAACTCACTAAAGTACATTTTTGATATTTTTTTGTAATTTTTTATTGGCCATATTTTTTGTTTTGAAAAAACATTGTGTACGACATGCATAAGATGATCCAAACTTATCATTTTTTGATTTTTTTCAAATTGAAAAGAATTGTCTAAAGTACATTTTCATACAATTCATTTTTCAAAAAAATAAAAATAAAATGTTATTAAAACAATAAAAACCTCTTATATTTCAAGTTTATGGACCAGTTTCCTCAAAAATTAATTGGAAAAATGAAAAAGAAATCCAATTGTAAAATAATTATATATTTGGATTCTACAATGTCTCATCTATAATGGGTATTAATTTGGTCAATTTTTTTTTTCAAAAGGGTCTTCAAACATATGCCCAAAGTCATTATTTTCTTATGACATTGACATGACCTTCAAGTTGTAGACCAAACTAGGTCCAAAGCTTAGGTTCAGATCCCCAAGCTTTTTCTCAAATAGAAAAAGGAAAAAAATAAACCAAAAATTCAAATTTTAAAATACGAGATCCTGTTTCATAAAAAATAAAAAATTATGCTTTTATGAAAGAAAATCCTATTTCAGAAAAGCATAAAAAAAATTATGCTTTTAAGGAACAGGATCCCGTTTTTTTTTTTAAATGAGATCTTGTTCTAGAATAGGATCCCATTTAAAAACAAGGGGATCCCATTTTTTGGGTCAAGGCCCTGAAGTGAAATGGGATCATATTTCATTTTTCTCAATTTTTGGTTTTTCTTAAGTCTAAAACTTCCAGCTTAAGTGGACTCAATTTTATGCTTTCACCCCAATATAAGGAAAGAATCATTAGCAAAGTGGCCATTAACAAGTTGGACTGATGAGCTAGGTAAATAAATTCTCCAAACCAGCCCACGGGAGACAAAATGAGCAAGAAGGTAGCCAAAACCATTAGGAACAAGAACATATAATGAGGGGGAAACTGGATAGCCTTGGTGGATGAAGTGAAACAAACCAAAGGATTAAGATTGACAACCATTACTAGTGATGCAAGCAGATGCATACAAAAAACATTTATAAAAACTGAATGAAATTAGGGCCAAAGTCTAGCATAGAAAGCATAGCCAAGATGAAGGGCCACTCAATGCAATCATAAGCTTTAGTAAAAAAAAAAAAATTTAAAAATGGATTTTTGATTAAAGCATCTAACCCACTCCATACCTTCCCAAACAATGATTATGTTGTCCAGAAAAAACTTAAATTGAATGAAACCAGTCTGCTTAGGGTGCACAATTTGAGGAAGAAGATTGCAGATTTTTAAAACAAGGGCTTTGGCTATAATTTTGTAGGAAACATTGAGGAATGTAATATTTTTCTTTTATAGTATGATTACTATTTTTGTCACATAAAGGTGAAATACAACTAAATGTTTAAAAGAGAGGATGGTATAAATTTTTGTGTAGTTACCATTTTTTTTTCTAATATATTATAATTAACATGTTATACACTTACCACATAGGCTTTTCCATATTGACACTCTTTTACATTGATATTATCAATTATTTATTATTCTTATTCTTACACATATTCCCATGCATAGACTATTCACTATGATCTAGCTCCCTTTTTTGTCTCAATGCTAGTTCATGGTTGTGGTGTCAACATCATGGTTTCACAAACTCATCCCACCCAATTTTTTTATAAAATTTTAGACTTTTTTATTTTCACCTTTATCCTTCCCACCCAGGGCTAATTAAATACAAGTTTGTATAATATTTTTCTATGCCCCTACATTTAAAGACATTCAATGCATTCATCTCAATCATACACATTTTGAGATTTAAATTTAAGTATCATTCACATTTATACACCTATAAAGATACACTAAAAGGAATCCAGTTCTACATAATCATTCTGCAGGTATTTGATTAGTATTTCTCAATTTCTAAGGATTAGATCTAGGTAAAAGTTCCTTGTAATGCAACAACAATTATTTAAGATATTATAATTCTTATTTACAATATCAAATAATTAATCAACAAAGGTGTTCTATTAAAGATCAACAATAAATAATTCTTATATGAATTGTCTAATATGAAATGTCTAGAATAATCTATGTTATTGATTACATATTACAATAAAGATTTGCTATTTTTTAATTTGAATAAAAATAATATAAAATTAAATATATTACATTTAATAGCATGTAGTTTTCACCCATGATAAATATGCTGATATTTCTGGCTAAAACTATGTATAATTTTAAAATTGATGTTTCGAATCAAACTCCATGATCCATCATCAAGACAAAGTAAAGAGAAGAATAGTCTGAAATGTTGATTTTAAAAATCATACACAGTTTTAACCAGAAATTCCAACATATAAACTGCATTTTCCAAAAATAACAATATATTTCTTAACAAAAAAAAAACAACTTTTAAAGACAAATACACACATATCATGTTGTAATCGGTCGATTAAAGTTATTCTCTGGTGAAAGAAATACCTACGTTTGGTTTTATTTTCTTTTTGTTTCAAATTGTCTATTTTGTTTCTTGTCTGTAATTCAAAATATGTGGGTGGTCCTAGTCACGAATTTCTATGGTGTCTGTTGCAGATGTGATGGAGAAGCTTATTGCATACAGATCTGAACTCGTGCGAGAAAGAGATGTCCGTGGTTGGACACCATTGCACTTTGCTGCACTTAGGCCAATGCCAATGTCACCCCCTCCTATTTATTTTATGAGAGAACGCAGAAGGTACAGAGATATCCGCCAAATCTACAAAATGCTTTTAGATAAAGATTGTTCGGTGTGTTACATGGTGGACGAAGACGGAAGTAATCCACTGCATCTAGCAGTCATAAACGGTAATGCAGCATTAATGTGTGAGATACTCCATCATTGTAGGGATTGTTCAGACATGGTAGCCGCTAGGGGTTATAATCTCCTCCATTTGGCCGTGGAATATGCAGCAAACCTATTTCGTAACCTGGGACCGAATTTTCGAGATATTATGGAGCACGTAATGGAGGAAAAGTTCATTAACGGCATAAACGGCGAGGAAGAAACTCCATTAGACATAGTAGCAAAACGCTTAAAATCCTCAGATCCTCAACTTTTTCTGGCTGTGAGTTATTTATCAGCAAATAACAATTATATTGATTTGTTCATTAAAAGATATATTTATTAGCAATAAAAATTATATTTATTAGCAATAATTATTGCAGCAGTTTTTGGATTAGATTATATGAGAGTTTTTCCATCAATGTTTCCAATCACACTCTGTGAAATTTTTCTCTTTGAACTCTTTCATTCTGATCATTGATGTAAAAACTGCTACAATAACAAACAATATGAATTGTGAAAATTTGATATCATTGATTTTCTTATCGTTAATTTCTACTTTTAAAAATTGCAAATATTTATGATTGTTATCCGAAACTGAATTCAAATAACCACTTATATGGTTACAGATTGAGGAGTTTCTAACTAGACATGGCGGCCGTCGAAACCGAGGGTTCACCTTATTCCAACAAGGGGAATCGCCTCCACCCAAGGTATCAGAATGGAATAGCAACCTCATATCAGTAAATGCAGTGTTACTAGCGACTGTTGCTTTTACAGTTGCTTTCACGTTGCCAGGAAAGCTCGATTCTGCAGATATTAATTCCCCCATCTTTCAAGTGCTTGTGCTATTTGATGCACTAGCTTTTTGTTTTTCCATTGCATCTGCACTTCTCCTTGTTTATGCTCTTTTCAATAGCAAAGCAGAAGACCCTATTCTCACTGAACTTAGCATGAACACGTTGCGGGTAGCCTTGGTGTCAACAGGGATCACATTTGGAGCAGCCATACACATGGTAGTGGCGCCCAATTGTTTATGGCTGGCTGTGGCTGTGTGGGTGATGGTATGTTATCTTCCTATATGGATAGTGCTGCTATTTTCTCGAGGAAAAGTCCACTTGCTTAGGACAAGCAAAACAGAGGAGTTCATAGAGGAGGCGATAGCAATTTTATCGACCTTGTATGAGCCCATCCGCCCGTTAGTGAATGAGTTCGTACGCGCCATAAAGTTCACACGCTCCTTCCTAGCGGAAAAGGTACATCAAAGCTAAAGAGCCCAATAATCTCCTCTCAAAGGAGAGATAACTTTAGCATTGCATGAATACAATTCAACATTTATTGAGTTTCACCTCCTTAAACACATGAACTTTATTACCTTATATTCTTTAATATTAATATATTGTTATTATGATTGTTATTATTTGAATAATAGTATCAGATACTCAAAATATGGGCTGCTGGGCCGCTGAGTTGAACCGCGGGGACACCCTTACTGTAATTTTTTTTTATGTTTGTTATTACATTTTTATAGTAATAATTGATGTTGTAATTTTGTTTTAAATAAATTATTCTTTTACAAATATGTTAATTTCTTAAAATATTTGATTCATAATTTAATTTAAGACAACTACAATCTATATGATTAAAATCTTAAAAATGAGGGTAAAAAAAATCATTTTAACTATTTATAATAAGTTATTTTATTTATGAATTTTTTAAATATATGATTAATGATATTTATAAAACTAGTTTAATAGGTTATTTTATATTAATATTTATCCAAAACATTGATGTTAATGGTTTAAATGAAATTTATTAAATAAAATTGTCTTTACACATTATTATTAATATTATAAATAATTTAAATGAAATTCATTAAAGCTTATTTTAGATAAAAATTGCTATTACTAGTTCAAATTGAATTCTTTTGAGGTTATCTTCAAAAGAAACTTATCAAAGTTGTCTTTAGACATTAATTTTTAAAATTTATTGAAAATAAAGAGGGTTTTGAAATAGACCCTACCATTTCAAAATTAAAATGTGAATAAGGCAAGAAACATAGTACAAATAGATATAAGCTAGCAAGATAACAAAAAACTATCAATACAATCAATCTTATAAGAACTAGTAGAAAGATCCCACACAATCCCTAAACCCTTCCTAATAGACCTTGTCTTTTGACAATATTATTAACGTTTAAAATAAAATGTTTGAAAATTCTACATAGAGAATAAATTGTATCATTATTGATATGTATCAAGAACAATGTCTTTATCTGAAAATTATAAGAATTAGGAGATCATGGAGATTAAAACAAGCACAAGTGAACAATGCAAAGATTGTATTTAGCTGACCCAAATGTACAATTAAGGAAGCCTTGGATATATAGGTAAGGAAGATACAATCCACCTATCATGTGGATTCACAAGTTCCCCATGATGTGGCATAAATGAGTAATCAAGTGTTCTATAGGTGTTAACCTTAGGATCACTAGGAATGTGCAAACCAACAACCTAATTGATCAAGTCACTAACCTTGATTCCAAGTGTTGAGTGAACTTTGAGGTGAGATATAAAGTCTTCCAACCTCAAAAGGTATGTATATGAGGTTTACTAAATAACTTGGTAACCTCTAGAGTTCAAAAGATTGCACATTCAATTAGACAAGATGTTGTCTAACGTCATCTATCTAAATACACTAAAGTATAGTGAATAGATAAATTATTCACTCTAACACCCCCCTTAAGTGATACCTAGGGAGATCAAAAAAATGTAAATAGATGGAAATGGGTCCCAACTACTTGGCCATGTTAGGTACATATGTATGATGCATTCTCTCAATAATGGGTAAAATAGATAAAACCTAGTGGAAAAAAAACTCATCTCCAATAAAGAGAAAGAGAAGAATTTAAGACCTTTTTAAATAGATGTCCCATGATGATAGAAATATCATGATGAATAACTCTTGAAGCATGTAAAATTTGTAAACTTTAAAAAAGATGAACTAATGTTTGTTATAATCCATGAATCTCCAAGAAATATAGATCAATATATGTGATACAAAATATTGCATGAGTGAACATATGAACACTACTCAACTATGTACACAAAGTTGATCAAACATTGTGAAGTTGAAAATATAGATAGTACTATGATTAGGAGTAATAGAATCTCAAAATATATGATCCACTAAAATAATCCCCTAAATGAGAGATCGAGATAGAAGGTTCATCAGACCTTCAAACAAGAAGATTCCTCCACTACATCATTGAAATAAGCATTAGCATAACACTATAATAGTCCCCCATTAATGTTAAGAGAATAAGTAGACCAATTAAAATTGAGCACAGGTATATACAAGGAATTTAGATATGTACAATAAACTAAAAAAGGATGGTGTGCATCAAGGCACACACAAATGAGATGAGAATCACAAGGATCCAAAACTGTGGTGTTAAATCAAGGCTTTATACAACCACCCATTATAATTTGTGTTAGTGTGAATTAATCAATCTATTCACTATACTTAAGTGTACTTAGGTTGATGAGGTTAGACAACATCTTGTCTATTTGAATGTGCAACATGTAAGCCTCTTGAGGTTACCAACTTGTTTGGTAAAAATCATGCACATAAGTTTTCAGGTTGGAAAACTTTCCATCTCACCTCAAATGTCACTCAACACTTGGCATCAAGGTTGATGACTTGGTCATAGAGACTGTTGGTTTGCACACTCCAATTAATCCTAATTTTGACACCTATAGGACACTTGTCTACTCATTTTTTCCACTTCACGAGGTACTTGTCAATCCACCTCATAGGTGGATTGCCTCTTCCTTGCCTATATATGCAAGGCTTTGTACTCATTATCAATTAATTCATTTGAATACAAATGTTGCATTTTTCATTTGTGCTTGTCTATTATCTCCTAGATTCTCCTAATTTTTCATACTTTGTTATTCAGTGCAAGTACAAATTCCCAAAATTCCCTCCATATGAAACACATTCAATTTTATGGCACTTTATATGAGTATAATTATAAGCTCTTTTTTATGAGTTCTTATAAGTATATTGTCATGAGGTGGATTAAGAAGACATAGATTAAGTTATGTCTTGAAAACCTCAATAAAAGATGAAAAAATGAAATGAAAAACCCCTTGATTTAGAAAATTACTCCCCCTTCCCATTTACAAATTATTGCAAAAAAAAAAAGTCCCCCCCTTACAACACTTTGTTGGCTATAAAAAATTATCTTCCCCTTAATAAATTGGTCTAAACTGTTAGTAGTTAATATTTACTATCTAACATTTTTCAATTCACACAAAGGGGGAGGCAATCCACCTATGATATGGATTGATAAATGTTCCATAATGTGGCACAAATGAGTTGGAAAGTATCCCAAAGGTGTCAACCTTAGGATCACTAGCAATGTGCAAACCAAAAACATAATTGACCAAGTCATCATCCTTGATGCCAATTTTTAAGTGACCTTTGAGGTGAGATGGAAAGTCTTTTAACCTCAAAAAGGTAGCAAAAGAAGCTTACCAAATAACTTTGTAACCTATAGATATTGAAAGTTTACACATTCAACTAGACAAAATATTGGCTAACCTCATCAACCTAACTACACTTAAGTATAGTGAAGAGATAAATTATTCACTCTTAAAAAGATCTATTCACATATTTTACACTATAATCTAAAATATCAATATTTTTTTAACAATATTTTGGCCTCCTATAAAGCTAATTATCATGGATAAATTTGTATATTGGGAATTAGTTGTGTACATTGACATCTATAATAATTGAAACTTTACATATGCTTTATTACCTTATTTTTTATATATTTTTTAATTATTATTTTATTAACTATTACGATTATTCAAACATAACTCATATTTTAAAATAAGATTTACAAGTCATTGCTTTAATTTAAGTTTTCTCTATGTATGAGATATGTTTTAATTTATATGTTACTAAGTCACATGTTAGCCTTGAAAGGAAGAAATTAATTTAAAATAAAATTATTAAAAATAAAGTTATACATAACTTTAAAATATCAATACATAATATATAACACAAAATAGAATATGAGAGATGCTTTTGAGGAAACTAGTAAGCAATGGAATTATTTAGATTAAATTGATAGTAAAACAATTACAATAATACTATAATAATATAAATATGATATTGATGAAGAAACATCCATAAATTCTATGTTAAAATAACAATATAAACCTAAGAACAAACCAAAACTCATAATTTTAGATTCCATCCTTTTATTTACACCCAAACTAAAATTCAATTCATACAACAAAGCATGCCATGTGTCATGAAAATGATAGTACAAGTAAATCTCAATTCTTACAATCAAAGAATTGGCACATTTTGAAGCTTCTCATATGTACATATCAAATTATGCCTTGAATTATTATACAAAGTGTAAGTTAACAATAATTGCAAGGATTAGAAGGTGTACAATACATATCTAAAATAAAATTATTTCATTTATAAATATTGATGATGGTTTAGAACATAGTGGTAAAATACAATGTTCATTAAGGGTCACTATATTGATAAATAGTTTCAAAATAAAAATTTATAAAGCTCTAATATTGTATAAATTTATGTAATTATAATTTTAAGATAAACCAAATAATATTTAAATGATTAGTAAATTTATTAAGATAAAAAAATATGTTGATATTAATTTTTTATTAATACTAATATTATTTGTAAAATGTATAGTAACTTTTTCAAAAGGTGAATTATAGAAGAGAATTTGAAATAATGAATATTAAGATATTAACTTTACAATAGATGTATATGTTATAAGGATTAGGAGAAAATTTGAGATAAAAGACAAGCATAAGTGAAGAATGCACAATATTGTATTTAGATGACCCAAAATTACAATGAGTACAAAGCTTTATATATAGGCAAGGGAGAGGAAATCCATCTACAAAGTGGATTGATGTAAGTGCCTCATGAACTGGTGCAAATGGATAGACACATTCCCTATAGGTTTCAATCTTAGGATCACATGAAGTGTACAAACCAACAACCTAATTGACCAAGTCATCAACCTTGATCCACTAAGTGTTGAGTGAATTTTGAGGTAAGATGGAAAGTCTTCCAACCTCAAAAAAGTGACACATGAGGTTTACCAAATAACTTGGTAACCTCTAGAATCTTAAAGGTTGCACATTTAATTAGACAAGATGTTTTGTAGCCTCATCAACCTAAGAAAACTTAAGTATAGTGAATAGACTAAATTATTCATTTTAATAACCCCCACTCAAGTGATGCTTGGGGGGATCACAAAAGTAAAAATAGATAGAAATGAAATGGGTCCCAACTAGAGGCCATGTTAGGTACCCATGTACAACTAGTTCCCTCACAAATGAAGAAAAGGAGAAAACCTAATTGGAACAAAACTCCTTTCAAAAAAATAATTACAAGGATTTAATACCTTTTGAGATGTCCCTTAATGATAGGAATGTGATAATGAAGAACTTGGGAATCATGCCAAACTTGTAATCTCTAATGATGATGAGCTGGTGTCTACTAGAATCAATGAATCTCCAAGAAATGTAGCTCAAGATTAGATATATAAAACATTGCACATGACTAAACATATGAACACTACTCAACCAATGTACACAAATTCAATCAAACTTTGTGAAGTTGATAATATAGATAATATTGTGTTTGGGAGTACTATAATATCAAAAAGTGATCTACTAAAACAATCCTTCATATGATATATCAAGATAGAAAGTTAATGAGGCTTCCAAAAAAGAATATTCCTCCACTACTTCATTGAAATAAGCATTAGCATAGCACATCATAGTCCCCCCTAATGTTAAGAGTATATAAGAAGAACAATTAAAATCAGGAGTGTACAAGGAATGTAGAGAAGTATAAGAAATTGAGAAAGGGTGTGATCCAAGTCACACTCACATGAGGTGAGCATCTCAAGGATCCAATAATGTGATGGAAAATCATGGCTCAACGTAACCCCCATTACACTCTATAATTTAGTTTAAGTATAAATTTCTCAAATCCCCTCCATGAGTAACACACATTCAGTTTTGTGGCACTTTATATGAGTGCATTTACAAACTTTCGCATATAATTTGATAATTTATAGAAGGATTGCTTTGTAAATAGTCCAAATGGTATTTTTGGAAGCATTGCAAAAAAAAATCATGTTTACAAAAAATGGCACTCAATTTTGAGCTACTGAGCAAAAGTTGTGAAGCTTTCAAATTTTTCACATTTACATAATTAACTTAACCTCTCAAATTGTTGAAAAGTAATTTTTGTGCCAAATGTTAGAAAGAAAAAAGAGAGGTGGATTTAAGCCTCCTTGGGTTGGAAAGAACCAAGGGAGATCCACCCCTCTCTATTGCTCCTTTCTACAATGAGAATGAATGAAAGAGGCATGGGAGGGCATTGGGGGGTTTCTAACTTTTCAAACTATTCTCACACCAACAAAAAACATGAGGGAATATTCTAAAGAATATTAGAGTAATCATCCATTAGCTAATGATTAATTAATTTTTAATTAATTATTATTCAAATTTATTCTTATACACTTAATTTAAACATAGGAATTCTTTTATACTTTTATTAGTTGAGTTGTTATTAGATCATTATGTTTCATTACATGAGATGTTGACACTTATCATGTTCTAATTCCTTTCTCATTTGATTTTTCTCTATTATAAGTACTCAACCCTTACTGTATTATGATGTATTTGATAGAACTCTCAACCTTTGAGGACTTTTGTTTTCCTTGAAGATTATTGAGGTTCATTGTTGTAGCTTTTACTTGTTTAGGAATATTGCATATCTTTTTTTGCAAATCTATTGTATAGAAGGTATCTTTATTCATTGTTTGATCTCATGGATCATTTTTTTCACAATTCTAACATGGTATCAAATCCTTGATTTAGTGAACTCAATTTATGAGGTTTTTTTCTTCAACAAGGGTTGCACAGCTTCAAGTCTAAATTTTCCATTTCTTTTTTGTAATTTTTGGAGGTGGGAAATTTTTAGGTGTATTTTGGTGCAAAAAAGGACCTCATCATTAGATTCAAGGTTGACGATAAAGTTATATTTTCCTTTTGTTTGGCCTAATTTGGACTCTTGAGGTCAGTTCTGTAAGCATTTGAACCAGTTGTCATTTTTAGAGAATTTTGAGCTAGAAAGGAACTTAGGGTTTCATTAAGGAAGTTGAATTAACAAATTTTAACTATAAATTTTCCCTATTTCACCATTTAGAGCTTCTATGTAATTTTTTTTGACCCATAGGCCATATAGCCCCTATATAGCCCTTAGGCACAAAAATAAAAATATTAAAAAGTGCAAGCCTTTCTTTTTTTTTTAATTGGAAAATTATTTCATTTTAAAAAATGTAAGCACTATTTTTTTATTGGGTAGATTTTTTAAAAAAGTGTGGTACATTAAAAGTTGGTTCTCGTATGCTAACTACAAATTGTAGGCAATGTAGGCCCATGTAATCATTGACGACCTATGTGTCGCTCGATGACCACACAACCATCCAAAAATAGACCTCTATTGGTGGTGTTTCCTTTGCCGACCAACAACAAAAAAATCAAATTCTAGCAGACGTCATTTCTTTTGCTAGCCAAAGAATCTTCAAATATTTCATCAAGCATTGGAATATTCTACTGAATTTTTTCTTAGGGGCTAGTTTTTTTGGAAACCAAGGAATATTCTAAGAATATTCTGTTAACATTAGAATGAAATCATGATGACATCAATGGTACAAATTCTAGGGTAGGCCCCTTTGAACCCTCCTCGTGCCCTGAAGGAAGTGTTCTTTTCATTTAGTCATAGATTGGGCATATGATATCATTTTTTGGTGAAAAATATATTGGTAGAAAGATATTTTTTCTAACTTTGCAGTGGTGTGGAATTCATCACTTATTTTCTTTGTTAGTGCATTCTAAAGCTTGTTGAAGTTAGTAGTGTTTTTTTAAGTCTTGAGCTCATAAATTTTGATCTATTTGTCCATTTTTCATGATTCTAGTAGTGTTGGGATGATCTTTCAGATCTCTACACATCCATCCATGCACTTTTTTTAGATTTCTCACTACTTATATTTTATTCAATTTTTGGTATTTTAACACTTTGGCGAATTACTTGGCAGTCTTAGCTCCTAGAAAAAATTTGTTTGCATGTGTTGACTCAATTTTTTCTTTATTGATTTATGGTATTCTATCCTATTTGGGAATATTAGACATCTTTTTAATTTGCATTCTCTTTTGTAGATGTACTAAGATAAAGTGACATTCTAGTGTATATTTTTTTGGGATTTTGCATATCTTGTGTTCCTTTCTTAGTTGCACTAGATGATATTAAGTGCAATGGGGGTGTTCATGTGTCCCTTTGGTTTTCCATCACACTGTTGTCAAGTGAATGTCCCTTCGATGACAACAGTGAATCCAAGTTATTCTTACCTCATGTGTGTGTTCCTTAGTTTGCACACCCTTTAATTTGTAGGTTGTTTCTCCTATATGCACTTCTTAGTTTCACATAGTTTCAGTGTATGTTTCATTACCCTCCCTTTTCAACATTATTGGAAAGTTTCTACTGGGTGAGTGTAGGATCAAGGGGTTCCAAAAAGTGTTGATATGACAAAAAAGTGGCTGACAACTTTTTTTTTATCCAAAATTGATGAAATGAAAAGGATTTATTGAGAAAATTATCATCTTTCAAAAAATATAAGATATGCCTTATTCAAAATTAAGTAGATAGTTATTCTTAATCTCTTACATACAGTCTGACTAAAGTCCTGGTGACATACTAATTGAAAAAAATCTATAATTATTAAATGATTTCACATTTTTTTAAATCCAAAAGATACAACACATTCTATGTTTCCCATACTATAGAATTAAAAAAAAAAATTCATCAATTTTTTACCAAGTTATGGTGGTCAGACAAACAAGTTTTAATATTTTAAAAAGGTTTTAATAAAAAATTCATAAATAATTATTTACTTGTAAAAATAAAATATTAAAAAAATGTGGCACATCCAGGAATGTGTCATCTACTTATATTAAAAGTTTCAAAAAATAATGATATTTTTTGCTTGTATTTATGTTGGTTAGACATACACCTACTCTTTATTTTTTGTTGAAAATTTAATACTATTGCATTGAAATTTCAAATTTTCACCAAATAGATTTACTTTTTCCAAAAAAAGGGATAGTATCTTATAAACTACATTAAATTTTCTAAAAATTGTTTTTACATATTTTCCAAATAATGTTAATAACTTATTCAAATTTTTATGTCCAGTTGCCTAAGTCTACTTTTTTGAATTTTCATTGCCACTTAAGGGCCTAGTTTGGACCCTCATGATCTTGCACTAAACCTACTATTAATGCTAATGCTTTTGGTTTCACTATTTGGGTGATCTATGTGTTTAATTGTTGTCCCTATAAACTTTTGGATGTATCATACATCAGTGGTTGGTTACATACATTTAGTGAGATGGATCATTTACCATATGGTCATTCTTGTATTCCTATTTTTGGAGGTTCTTTATTTTAGCACTATATCAATCATCTTTTAGCAACAATTTACAAATTCTTCATGCTTGAATGATGTTCTACATGTTCCTCTTTTTAGGGACATTGTTTTGATCAGAGGCTTCTTAGTCTATCACCTTAATTTGGAGGCTTTTTCAGCCCTTCATTCACCTTTCTCTCTTTTGGAGAGAATTTTCTCCCATGGAATTTTCTCGTTTTCTCTAGTTTTGAGAGATCTTTTGTTTATACATGGGAACCTCATTAGGCCTTGTTTTTCAAGACCAATCATGCATTCTATTTTTAGTTTGTTTAGCTACTCCCTAAGTTCATATTAAGGGGAGTGTTAGAGTAATCATGCATTATCTTATAATTGATTAATCTTTAATTAATTATTAATCTAATTTATTCTCATACACTTATTATAAACTTAGGTGTGTTTTTATTCTTTTATTAGTTGTGCTATTATTATGTCATTATATCTCATTGCATGAGATGTTGAAACTCGTCATGATCTAATCCCTTTCTCATTAGGGGATTTCTCTTATAAGCACTCTACCCTCATTGTATTATCATGCCTTTGATAGAACTCTTAACCTTTGAGGACATTTTTTTTTCCTTGAAGATTCTTGATGTTAATTGTTCTATATTTTTCTTTTTGATGAATATTGCATATCTTTGTTTGTAAATCTCTTGCATAGAAGTTGTCTCTATTTGTTGTTCGATCTTTTGGCTCATGTTTTTCATAATTCTAACAAAGAATGCATGGGAGGGTAGAACAAATGAGCTGCTAATTATGGTTTCTTATGCCACCTTCCACACCCAACAAAAATCATGTGGCCCTCCAAGTTGTGTTCCCCTCCAAATTGTGGTTTGCTCAATCATGGGCATGTGTGTCAATTTTCTTGAACAAAAATTTTGTCTTTTAAGACTTGTGCATGTGGTGGTTTGTCAAAGTTTGTAACATGCATTCATGAGGGTAGGGAACATGATTTTAGTAATAAAATTGTTGAGAAAAAAAGGTTTGAGATAGTCAAATACACATTGAAGAGTGGAGGTGAAGGTTCTAGATGTGAGTTGGTTACAAGAGAGGTAGGTATTATTGATTTTATTTTTTATTTTAAGAAAAAAAATTCTATAATTATGCAAGGAATAACCATAAGTCACAGTGGTTGGATCAATAATTCAGGATCTGTAACGACTCTTTCTCAATTGGAACTATTGTATACGTAGTTTATTTTTCTAAAAATTTCACATTGTAACCACAAAACAAAGTACAATCATAATTCTATTCAAATTATTTTTTTGTCCATATAACATATAGACATGCCCCTGATAGTACAAAATATGATAGGAAGATAATTAGAGAGTACCATTTTTACATGAGTGATGATAGATCTCATTCATTTGAGTTTGTGCAATTTGTTTTTGAAATTTATTTTAAGTTTTTGTAGGAAAAAAGAATTGTAATGGTTCAACATCCCATTTGTTTAGATAATTGTATAGGGAAATTCAAGAATCCTCACATGTGTTATTAGTTGAGAAAAATGCATAAAGAGAGGGGTGTACCACGTATTTGGAATTTTATTTTTTAATTTGGCCATGGAAAAGGAAAGCATGATGGTGTTGGTGCATGTGTGAAGAGATCTCTAGTTAAGGAAAAATTGGATATTAGAGGTGGTGCAACATTAAATGATACATGTTCTATTATTTATTGGTGTATTTATACATTATCATTGTTGATGTGTTTTTATGCACTTCTCAACAAAGGTGACGCATAGATGCATCACCTCTCTTGAAAGACAATCTTCCACAATCAAATTGTAGAGCACTATCCCAAGGTATCTAATGCTAGGTCTTGAAATTGCTTGGAATATATTATTTGTTTCATGTGATTTGCTGGAATCACAAGGCAGACTTACAGATGAGTTACAAAGTGGGGAAGTTGGATATGCAAATAAAGTTCTTAAGATGGGAGAGTTATTGTTCATTTTCTATAGGTTCAAATAGTAGTCTTGAACTCCATTTTTATCATTGGATTTGGCTTTACAATGTCCAATGAACCTTTCCTAAGGTCACTATTAAAAAAAAGGGAGAAAAGGTTAGGGGAGAGAAGAAGTTCCTAGACCTGAAACTATGAATAATAGTGGCTGCTAAAGTAGAAAAACTCCCTAAAACTAAGTTTTGCTTGACTAAGAGAGCCTATAGCTACACAAAACTAGTGCAATCTTCTAAGGACTACAAATTTTTAGATTACACACACACATCATGCACATGTAATTGAACTAAGTTGCAACAATGAAGTAAATAGATCAGACTTGCTTTGCAAAGTGACTCATTATCAATGAACCACAAAAAGAATGAGCTAAAAATTTATCAAATACTGAAACAAAAATCACCATCACCAGTTTTATTCAAGAAACTAACAAATAAACTAATATGGAAGTTGAAGCATGCATACATAAAGAGAAAAATCAAAAGGAACACCCATAAATCATGTAATGCTACTTTATATTGTTGCAGAATGTCTTTACATTTGTTCTCCAACCTTCTACAAATGAGGGGAAAGCCCCTATTTATAGTTTTCCAAAGCCCAAATGAATGCCTATGATTGATTCAAAATGTGTGGCTCAAATTTTATTACATCATGGTTTCACCTACCCCCCATTATCCAACAATTTAAAATACATCTGTTGTCTTTTGTTTTTTTTGTCACCTAGTGCCTAGGTGTTGTAGCAGTTTTGTCATTTAGCTAATTTCCCTTTTCACTGTAGCAGAAACTACCTAAAAGTTTCCCTTCTTACTTGATGTGTTTGCAATGTTCTTCATTAGATCAAATGGGCTCATTGACTATTGGCTTCAATGGATTGGTTGTCCCTAATTTAGGGGACAGGTCATCATCATCTGGTGAAATGTAGGACAACTCCCTCATGCCTTCTTCAAGATCACCCCCTTGCATTTTTTTCTTTGAATTCCTTTCTACAGGCCTTCTTCTAACACTGACCCTATTGGTGGGTGCTAGGGGGAGAGGCAAACATGAAATGAATGGTGACAAGAGCTATGTGCATTCCTTGTTTAGCTTTCTCAATGGATCTCCCTGATAGACCCACGATAGGCTTCTTGAATCCTGCATACATGAAATGTTGTAAGTGATTTCATTAAAAAATTAAGGAAAACATTAGCAAAATGTTGCAAAATCCTTGTTAGATCCATCCATGCATCATCAAAAAATCATAATATCCATATTTGAAGCTCATTTGGACCATAAACATTAATGCGGTCCTAAGAGGGCTGGCAATGAATGAGGGATAGCAAACTGGAAGGGAAGTTCTCGAACCTCACAAAATTAGCAAAACCAAGATTTTTCAATTATAGCACATGGGAAGAGGGGAAGAAAGAGTGCTAAGAAAATCTTCCTCGAGATTTGACCCATTTGAAAAAGTGAAAGCTTGGAAGGGGAAAGTTGGAGGGTCACTACCCTTTGAAATGGAAATGAGCGCACGATAACCCAGAAGGAAAGTCCTAGATGGCAATGGAGGGGCCAGGTTCTAGAAACAGCCATGGAGGGGTGGGGTTCTGGAGGCTGGGTCATCAAGGGCTGATGAATGTTCAAAATGGCCATGGAGGAACCAGGTTTTGGAGGCCACATTGCCAGGGGCTAGCAAATGTTCAAAATAGCCAAAGAGGGACAAAGTTCTAGAAGGAAATTTTTGAAACCCCAGAAACTTAATGAAACCTTTATAGTTCACTTAGGAACTACAAAATCATCCCAAATCCACAAGAAACTTATATCCAAAGTCAAAAATACAGAAGGAGGACCACTTGGGGTCCATGGAAGTTCAAAACAACCAAAGAGGGACAAAGTTTTGGAAACTGCCATAGAGGGGCCGGGTTCCATAGGCTAGGTTGTCAGGGGCTGACAAATGTTCAAAATAGTCACAGAGGTATGGAGTCCCAAAAATGGTCATGGATGGGTTGGGTTCTAGGGGTCGGGTCAATGGGGGCTGGTAGATGTTTAAATAGCCAAAGAGGGACAAAGTTCCAGAAGGAAAATTTTGAAGCCCTCAAAACTTAAAAAAACATTGGAAGTTCACTTAAGCACCACAAAAACATCCCAAATCCACAAGAAAATTGTCCCCAAAGTAAAAAATGTAGAAGGCGAACAACCTGGGGTCCACGAAATTTCAAAATAGCCAAAGAGGGACAAAGTTCCAAAAATGGCCATGGAGGGGCTGGGTTTCAGAGGCCAGGCCGTCAGGGGCTAGTGGATGTTCAAAATAGCCACGAAGGGGTGGAGTCCCAGAAATGCCCATGAAGGGGCTGAGTTCATAAGGTCAGGTCATCAGGGACTGGCGGATGTTCAAAACAACCAAAGAGGGATGAAGTTTTGAAAGGAAATATCTAAAACCCACAAAACTTAACGAAACATTGGAAGTTCACTTAGGCACCACAGAAAAATCCCAAATCCATAAGAAACTTGTCCACAAATTCAAAAATGTAGAAGGCAGACTAGCGGGGTCCATGGAAGTTCAAAACAACCAAAGAGGGATGAAGTTCTAGAAACAGCCATGGAGGGGCCGGGTTCTGAAGGCTAGGTCACCGTGGGTTGGCAGATGTTCAAAACAACCAAAAAGGGACAAATTTCTAGAAGGAAACTTTTGAAACCTTCCAAACTTAGCAAAACATTGGTAGTTCACTTAGGCACCACAAAAACATCCCAAATCTACTAGAAACTTGTCCCCAAAGTCAAAAATATAGAAAGTAGACCATCAGGGGTCCATAGAAGTTCAAAACAACCAAAGAGGGAAGGAGTTTCAAAAATGGTCATGGAGTGGCCAGGTTCTAGAGGCCAGGTCACTGGGGGCCAGCGGATGTTCAATATAGCTAAAGAGGGATGGAGTTCCAGAAGGAAATTTCTGAAATCCCCAAACCTTAACAAAACATTGGTAGTTCACTTAGGCACCACAAAAACATCCCAAATCCACAAGAAAATTGTCCCCAAAGTAAAAAATGTAGAAAAAAAAGTGAATCGAGCGATCAGGGACCAAGTCAGTAGGAACAAGACAAAAGATAGAAAAGGGAAGGGGACTTTGTTTCTCCCTGTATTTGAATGCCCCAAGTAGGTGAATTTGGTCAATGGAATTTGATTATTTGAAGGCATGTGACCAATTTGGGCTTGGAAAATGGGGCACACAAAATAAGACAAGAGAAAAGTAGCCTATCGGGAGCAAAAAGAGGGAGTCCCTTCCCATGGTGGGGCATGTGTGCAAAACATGCATAACAAATGGTGACTCGCTAGGAAAATGCTCCAGAGCATTTTGATGACAAATTAGAATCACAAACCCAAAATCTCTAGTTTGGACCCTTATGCTAGGAAGAAAAAACTAGACACTCAACCAAAGGATCAAAACCACTAACCATCTCAACCTTTAGTATGCTAAAAATCCAAGTGTGTGCAGTTGTGTTAATTCCCATCCTTCAGTTGCTAGAAGAACCCAAGCTATGTCAAGTTAAGCTATGGTTTATTCTAATTCCAAAAGCATCTAGGACATTGTTTCATTGCCAGTCAAGCATCCATAGACTCGACGAGGTTATTGTTGTGATTCTCTCAAACATTTCTCTACTGCCGGTTGGGCATCCACAACCATAGTAGAGTTTCTTGAATACCCCCAAAAAATTTAATTTTCTCTTTCTTTTAATTTTCAATGTTTTCTTTCTTTCTTTCTTTTCTCTTTTCAGCTCTTTTATTTGAACTTGCAAGCATTGAAGCTCACACTCAGGGCTGAGAATCATAGTGGTGGTGGAGTAGAATTTTAGATTTTTCACTTAACTAGACTTCACAAAAGGCCCTACAATGATCGTTGAATTCTTAAGATGTCTAAGAGCTGTAAGATTTCAGAATATGTTAGAGTCAAACTAAACCAACAACTTATCCTCTTTGAATCAAACACCTAGATCACTTGACACTAACAGAAGACCTTCACCATCCACTCTAAATAATTCATTAGAGTTTGATAAAGAAATACATAGAACAACCCCAGACAATAAGTATGGTTGTTGTGTGCATAGATGTTCCTAGCTAAAAGTAGAGGGACCTCGAGCAAAATAGCAGCAAAGCAAAAGCAAACAAAAAGCAAACCTACATCACACCAACTAACCTAAGGAAAGCGAGAAAGCAGAGTATTTTTAGGAAACCTACACTACTCAATATAGGCTATGTACAAAGATATTTATAAAGCACTATGTTTAGGTAGGGTGAGCCAACATTAAAGTTCATTGGATTTCATAATGCATGCACAAGAAAATGGGAAATCATTATTGTTCTTAACCATGCAAATTTATCTTTATACTTAGAAAAAAGAAGTTTATCATCGAAACATTGAAATTTAATCACATCATCATTAAAACTTAGCAATTGACATGATTCGTTGAACCCATGGTTAATCCATAAACATGTTTTCCTTCCCTCCTTACCATAATCAAAATGAAGTGCATGCAATTGTAAGTATTCATAGGATTAAGGAAGGATAGAACCTAGATGTTGTCATGCAGATGTGGCAGCGTTGGATAGTTGAGAGCAAGCACAACATTGTTGATCATTGCATCAGTAGGCTTGAGTAGGCACAATTGAGGGTGCAACACTTCAGACATTAAGCTTGCATAAGGTTGGGAGAATAGGGCAGCAAGCACCCTTTCGATCTTCGTGTGGGATCGTCAACCCCTGTGGGTTGTTCTTCAAGGAAGTACACCTCATCTTGTTGATCTTCTACAAACCTGGTGTCCACTTGATTGTTTTCCTCAAACAACAGTATGCTGTCCCAGCTCCTCTCCTAGGTGTCAACCTTATTTTCATGATGTTCAGTGTCATGGAATGATGACATGCTTGAATTTTTCCTATTGCAGCCATCTGAATATGAAGGAGGATCAACAACAATCATGGCGGAAGGACTCCAAGTTGCATCTTGTAGTCAGTCGGGTGCTTCATCTTTGTTGACAGCTATCTCAACACCTCTTCCTTTGTCTTCTTCTCTTTCCTATTCATGCATCTCATCATGGCGTTCACTCATTTCCCCTTGTTCACTATTGCTATAGACGAAGAAGGAACCCCTCTCCCAATCCAGAGACTCTAGTGTATCACCATTTAGAGGCTCAAGGAGTATGTATTCATTGCTACTGTCTTCTAGCATGTGCTCTTCGTCATCATGGGAATACCTCAGCAGTACAACTCCCAATGGAAAGAAGTCATCAATTGACAAAACCTCATCAAGGGGACCAAAGTCTACTATTCAATTTCCCTCCAAGGACTCGACATAAAGCCTATCATTCATGTTGTACAAATGCTCTTTGAGAGGAAATTCTTGATGACTGGTGGACAACATTCTTGTTTGATCTAATTCATCACTTAGAAGTTTGAGACTATATTATTTTCCTTCTTCTATTATTATCCCAACATCCTCTTGAGGACCACCTTCAACTAAGTTGTCACTTGGCTTAGGCTCTTGATCTTCTACTTCGATTCAGGTAGCAAGTAGAGGAGGCTGGGCGCTTGGCTTCCTTGCTTGTTCTTTAACTTGCTTGATGGCTTCTTGGCACAATCTACATGTGAACTCCAAGTGTGATGAATCATGGAGTCTACACCAATTTGGTAGTAGCATCACCTCCAAATCCACTTGACATCTTAGTTCGGACCAATCCTTTGCTAATCTAGAGATGAGCTAGTCATATCTTTCTGCTACTAGGTTCTCATAATCACTTGAAAAAGAAGCTTGATGGTAGACAACCATGGTGAGTGGTTATTCCCACTCCTCCAAAATTTCCATTTTAGATCCTCAGTCACTATCACTAATGAAGGGGAGATCTTCTAGTCTGATTTCACTTATAACTTTTTCATCATTTTTTGTTGCTCCAAGGTTGTCAACCTTGTCTCCTTCCTGTTCTTTAGCATCTTCGTTGGTTTTCCCAGCATTAGCTCATGTTAAATGTCTTGGTTCATCTTCAATGTGTTGTCCTCTAGATGTTGATAACTCTTTGGTCTCATGGAATGACTCATTCTGCTTGACAGTTGGTTGCTCCAACTTGTTCAAACAACCCTTGGCTTGACCAACGATGTTTGCACATGACGAAAAAGTTAACTCTGAGTGAGGTGTATTGTGAAATCTTCACCAACTTGACAACAATACCTCCTCTGATCTTAATCCATCCTTGTTGCTCAAATGTTCTTGGATCAACTCCTTGAATGCTTTGGCTGACATGGTTGTCAATTCTTCCTCTGGGTCTACAGGAGCTAAAGGTTGGTATATTTCCCAAAAGGGAATTTTCCCCTATAATACCCTTTCTATTCTATTCAAGAAAGTCAAACATCCCAATTCATTATGCCTATGAGTGCAATGGATCTGACATCTATCCACCAACGTAAATTGTTGTAATGGCTTCTTTAGTCTCTTATTCAAATTTTCATGCAGCTAAGTGATGTCAATTTGTGCATGCTACTCCATTTTGACTTATCTTCTACTTACCTTCAGATTTTTTTAATTTTTTTGCATTAAAAGAGATCTCCTTATCTCAGATTTCTTCTTTGAAAGTGCTCTTTTTGAAGTGCCAACTTTCAGATTTGTAGCCTCAACATGTCATGCCCTCATTCTAGTGCTAGTTCTCTTGATATTTTTTTTATGCACTTATCAACATAGGTAATGCATAGATGTATCATCTCTCTTGAAGGAAAATATTCCACAATCAAATTGCAGAACACTATCCCAAGGTCTTTAATGTCAAATTTTGACAATTCTTGTAATATCTCAATTGTTTCATGTGATTTGTTAGAATCACAAGGTAGAATTAGGGATGAGTTACAAAGTGGGGAAGTTGGATCTTCAAATAAAATTCTTAAGATGGGAGAGTTATTGCGCATTTTTTGTAGGTTCAAACAATAGTCTTGAACTCCATTTTTATCATTGGACTTGGCTTTACAATGTGCAATGAACCTTTCTTAAGGCCACTATTAAAAAAAAGGGAAAAAGGGTAGGGGAGAGAGGAAGTTCCTAGACCTAAAAGTAGAAATGAATAGTGATCATGGTGGCTGCTACAGTATACAAACTCCCTAAAACTAAGTTTTTCTTGACCAAGAGAACCTACAACTACACAAAACTAGTGCAATCTTCTAAGGATTGCAGATTTCCAGATTACACACAGACATCATGCACATGTAATTGAGCTAAGTTGCAGCAATGAAGTAAAGAGGTCAGACTAGCTTTGCCACTTACATTCAAGAAACTAACACCTAAACTAATAAAGAAATTGAACCATGCATACATAAAGAGAAAACTCAAAAGAAACACCCATAAATCATGCAATGTTTCTTTCTATTGCTACAACATATCTTTACATTAGTTCTCCAACCTTTTACAAATGAGGGGAAAGCCCCTATATTTATAGTTTTCCAAAGCCCAAATGAATGGCTAGGATTGATTCAAAATTAGTGGCTCAGATTTGATTACATTAGGGTTTCACCTACCACCCATTATCCAACAATTTAAAATACATCCCTTGTCTTTTCTTTGTTTTGTCACCTAGTGCCCAAGTGTTGTAGCAGTTTTGTCATTTAGCTAATTTCCCTTTTCATTATAGCAGAAATTGTCTAAAAGTTGGCATTCTTATTTGATGTGTTTATAGTGTTCTTCATTGGATCTAATGAGCCCATCAATGGATTGGTTGCCCCTAATTCAGGGGATAGGTCATCATCATCTAGTGAAAAATAGGACAACTCCCTCATGCCTTGTTCAAGCCCACCCCCTTGCATTTTTTCCATTAACTTCCTTGGAATAGGCCTTCTTCTAGCACTAACCTTGTTGGTGGGTGTGAGGGGGAGAGGTAAATATGAAATGAATGGTGATAGGAGCTATGCGCATTCCTTGTTCAACTTTCTCAATGGGTCTCCTTGATAGACCCATGGTAGGCTTCTTGAATCCTGCATACATGAAACACTATAAGTGCATTCATAAATAAATTAATGTAAACGTTAGCCAAACCTTGCAAACTCCTTGTTAGATCCATCCATGCAACATCAAAAAATCATAATATTCATATTTGGAGCTCATTTGGACCATAAACATTATTGCGGGCCTAAGAGGGCAAGCAACAAACGAGGGATAGCAAACTGGAGGGAAAGTTCCTAGACCTCACAAAACTTAGCAAAACCAAGATTTTTCAATTAGAGTACATGGGAAAAGGGGAAGAAAGAGTGCTAAGAAAAACTTCCTCGAGATTTGATCCATTTGAAAAAGTGGAAGCTTGGAAGGGGAAAGTTGGAAGGTCACCACCCTTTGAAATGGCAATGAGTAGATTGTAGCCTAAAAGGGAAGTCCTGGACAACAACAGAGGGGTCAGCTTCTAGAAACGACCACAAAGGGGTGGAGTTCTAGAGGTTGGATCACTAGGGGCTGATGGATGTTCAAAACAACCATGGAGGGACAGAGTCCTAGAAATGGCCACAGAGAGGCCATGTCACTAGGGGCTGATAGATGTTCAAAATGGCCATGGAGGGACAGAGTCCCAGAAACGACCATGAAGGGGTTGGGTTTCTGAGGACAGGTCACTGGGGGTTGGTGAATGTTCAAAATAGTCAAAGAGGGATGGAGTTCCAGAAGGAAATTTTTGAAACCTCTGAAACTTAATGAAACCTTGGAAATTCACTTATGCACCACAAAAACATCCCAAATCCACAATAAACTTGTCACCAAAGTCAAAAATGTAGAAGGTGGACCAACTAGGGTCCATAGAAGTTCAAAATAGCCAAAGAGGGATAGAGTTTTGGAAACAACCATGGAGGGGCTGGGTTCTAGAGGCCGAGTCATCAGGGGCTGATGGATGTTCAAAATGGCCACGAAGGGACAGATTCCTAGAAATGACCATAGAGGGGCCGAGTTATAGAGGCTAGGTCATTGGGGGCCGACGAATGTTCAAAATAGCCAAAGAGGGACAAAGTTCCAAAAGGAAATTTCTAAAACCTCTAGAACTTAACGAAATGTTGGTATTTCACTTAGTCACCAAAAAAAATCCCAAATTCATAAGAAATTTTTCCCCAAAGTAAAAAATGTAGAAGGTCGACCACCCAGGGTCCATGAAAGTTCAAAATAGCTAAAGAGGGATGGAGTTATAGAAATGACCATGGAAGGGTTAGATTCCAAAGGTCAGGTCACCAGAGGTTGGCAGATGTTCAACAGGGCCATGCAGGGGCATAGTCCCAAAAACAAAAACAAAGGGGCTAGGTTCTAAAGGCTGGGTCACTGGAGGCTAGCAGATGTTCAAAACAGCGAAAGAGGGATGGAGTTTTGAAAGGAAATATCCAAAACCCCCAAAATTTAATGAAACATTGGTAGTTCACTTAGGCACCACAAAAACATCCCAAATCCACAAGAAACTTGTCCCCAAAGTAAAAAATGTAGAAGGCGAACCACTGGGGGTTCACATAAGTTCAAAACAACCAAAGAGGGAAAGAGTTTCAGAAATGGCCATGGAGGGGCCAATTCTTTGGGGGTTGGCAGATGTTCAAAACAACCAAAGAGGGACAAAGTTTCAGAAAGAAATTTTTGAAACCCCTCGAAACTTAATGAAACATTGGCAGTTCACATAGGCACTACAAAACATCCCAAATCCAAAAGAAACTTGTCTCCCAAGTCAAAAATGTAGAAAGAGGAGAACCGAGGATCCACAAAAGTTCAAAATAGCTAAAGAGGGATGAAGTTCTAGAAATGGCCACGGAAGGGCTGGGTTTTATAGGTCGGGGTGCTAAGGGGTAGCAAATGTTCAAAATAGCTAAAGAGGGACGAAGTTTCGAAAGGAAATTTTTGAAACCCCCAAAACTTAACAAAACGTTGGCAGTTCACTTAGGCACCACAAAAACATCCCAAATCCATAAGAAACTTCTCCACAAATTCAAAAATGTAGAAAAAAAGGTGAATCAAGCGATCAAGGACCAAGTCAATAGGAACAAGAAAAAATGCAGGAAAGGGAAGAGGAATTTATTTCTCCTCATATTTGAATACCCCTAGTAGGTGAATTTGGTCAATGGAATTTGATCGTTTGAAAGCACATGACCAATTTGGGCTTGGAAAATGGGGAACACAAAACAAGACAAGAGAAAAGTAGCTTGTAGGGAGTGAAAAGAGGGGGTCCCTACCCATGGCGGGGCGTGTGTACAAAACATGCACAACAATCATGTGTAGGGACACTTTATTAACAAGTGTGTAGGTTCTTTTGGTTGGTTGAGGAGTGCACGGTGGGATACAAATTGGAATTGTAAAAAATTAGAGATTCTTTAATGATGCATTCATTTCAAAGCTTAGATGTGTGTGCATGAACCATATGAACATGAGAGTTGGCTTGTTTATGTTAGAATTGTATTTAGTGTGATTGGGATCAATGCAATAAAAGTGAGTGGGTAGATACATGGATTCCATAGTAGCTAACCCCTTTATCTAGATAGCACAATCCTCTTTAGAAGATGAAATAGAAAGTTCACTTGACTATGACCATCTTTTAGATCTTGTATAGGTAAGAGATGTCTATGTAGTTGGAGAACCATGGGAGAATGAAGTGAGATCAAACTATTAGTTGGTGCGATGTGTACAAGGAAAGAAAAAGCTAACAAAGAAAATGATAGATGATGATGGGTTCATGTATCCTATTCGTTTAGTTTTTTTCAAAACTTGGTTGCATTACGATCTCATCATCTTTTAGGTTGTTTAGAATAATATAGATTTGTTATTCTAAGCATCTTGTCTACTTTGCATTACCATTTCATTGTCATTTAGGTTATTTAGAATAATATAGATTTTTTATTCTAAGCATCTTTTCTAGTTTGCATTACCATTTCATCATTATTTAGGTTGTTTAGAATAATATAGATTTTTTATTCTAATAATCTTTTCTAGTTTCCACTGTTATTTCATCATCATTTAGGTTTTTATAATAATATAGATTTTTTATTCTAATTATATTTAGTTTTTGATAAAAAAACTTATGACCATATAGGTTCAATTGTTATTTTGAAACTTGGTTGTGAACATATATGATTAGAAAGAATGGCATACTTGCATTTGAAGAATGAGAAACACAAAACCATTCATGTGTATTCACACCTTGTTATAGATGTTAAGTTATTGAGACATCATGCTAGACCAAAAAAAAAAAACTATGGAAGATTAGTAGTGCTAATCATGAAGCATTACTCGATACTCTAAAGATAAGAGATGGCCCTTCAGACACACATTAGTAGTATATCATTTGTTTTATTAGATAGGTATGATATTGTTCATCATATTTTGATATTTTTTATCTACTAAAGTGCATTATTTAGGTTGTTTAAAATAATATAGATTTTTTATTTTAAGCATCTTTTCTCATTTGCATTACCATTTCATTATCATTTAGGTTGTTTGGAATAATATAGATATGTTATTCTAAGCATATTTTTTATTACGATCATATATATTTTTCATTCTAAGTATATTGTGATGTTTGTGGCACAATGGACCATGGATTTGCTACAAGAATAGCCATTTCTGAATCTTTGTTAGAGGTATGTGACATATTAGTAAATTTGACATTACATTTGCTCTTCTATGGTCTATTATTGAAAATTTTCATGATGCTTGTATGCAGTTTAATTGCTACCTTCATGGTTGCTATAGGTGATCGTGACTCTAGAACATCAATGTCCTACTGTTGTGGAAGAGTGTGATGATTATTTGTTTGTGATTATTTTGTTATATGCCATTCTATAATTTTTTATTTTTATATATTAATGTATATACTTCTTATTTTATTAGTTGCATCTCTAGATGAGTGAAGAGTAGTGGGCATATTCAAAAGACAAAAGAATCAATGAAAATTTCATTGAGTTTACTGCTAAGGCAACGTGTGATCTATTTCCTTCCCCTAGTCGGAAATGACTATGTATTAGGGTCATTTTTTGTATGCCTACATACCAACATTTTGTAAATTGTATATTTGATAGCAATTCTTGAATGATGATATCATGTGTATTGTGTAAATTGTATCTTGAATTTTCTAGGCATTGGTTTTGCTCATGACTTTCGACTTATAGCTTATGTGTATACTTTGTGACTTATGAGTATTCTAATGTATACTTTATGACCTACGTGTTTTCATGTGTATACTCTATATTCATGTGTGTACTTCATAAATTAAGTGTACTTTAGTAAAAGATTCACTTATTCACAAGAAGTAGAATGAACCCTAAATCCATTTGCACCTTTACACTACATCTATCTGACCCTTTTTCCATCAATTAAAAACTCAAAACCACAAGAAAACACCTTAGAGATATCAAAAACTGAGAGACGTTATTGTAGAGGGGCCCTATGTGATCTCATAGCCTCATATTGATTATTTCTAGGTTATATGGTTTTTGAGTAATAGCTCATCAAATATTGTTTCCTTTTAGGGATTTGAACTCTTAAGGGACATCACCAGTCCAGTGTAGCTAAGACCATTTTAGTGTGTTTGGGTGTGAAACATGACCATTCCTAGTATAAACCCACCAGTTCAGACATGTTGGAACTTTTCATTTGGTTGCATGAGGAACAAAAAATAAGTTACACCCCTTTGCACCTTTACATTGCATGCATTTGACCCTTTTTCCCATCAACTAAAAACTCGAAACCATGGGAAAATGCCTTAACGATATCAAAAACTAAGAGAGATTATTATAGGGGGCACTATTTAATTTCATAGCCTCACACAAATTGTTTCTAGGTGACACAGTTCTGAGTAATAGCTCAATCAATTTTTTTTCCTTTTAGCACTTTGGGCCCTTAAGGGATATCACCATTCCTATGTAGCTTGAATTGTTTTAGTGTGTTTGGGTGTGAAACAAGACCATTCCTAACATAAAATCACCAAATTTGGACATTTTGGAACTATTAGTTTGGTTGCATGAGGAGAAAAATTAAAGTTACACCCCTTTGTACCTTAACATTGCATCCATCTAGCCCTTTTTACATCAATTGAAAACTTGACACCATAGGAAAACTCCTTAAAGATATAAAAAACTAGGAGAGGTTATTGTAGAGGGGCACTACATGATCTTTTAGCCTTAGATAGATTATTTCTAAGTGACATGGTTTTTAACTAATAGCTCATCAAAGATTGCTATATTTTAGCACTTTGGACTCTTAAGGGACATCATTGATCCAATATAGCTCAGACTATTTCAACATGATTGGGTTTAAAATAGGACCATTCCTAGCATAAACCCACCAATCTAGACATACTGAAATTGATGATTTGTTCACATGAGGAGCAAAATGAAATTTACACCTCTTTGCAACTTTACATTGCATGTATTTTACCCTTTTTCCATCAACTGAAAACTTGACACCATGGGAAAATGACTTAAAGATATAAAAAAATGAGAGAGGTTATTGTAGAGGGGCTCTATGTGATTCAGTATCCTCAGATAGATTATTTCTAGGTGACATGGTTTTGAGTAAAAACTTGTCAAATATTGCTACCTTTTTGCACTTTGGACTCTTAAGGGATATTATCTGTCCAATGTAGCTCACACTATTTTGGCAGATTTGGGTTTGAAAAAGGCCCATGCCTAGCCCAAATCCACTAATGCAAATGAGTTGAAACTATTGGTTTGGTTATATGAGGAGAAGAACAAAAGTTACAACCCTTTGCAACTTTACACTACATGCATTTGACCCATTTTCCATCAACTAAAAACTCGACACCATATGCAAACACCTTAGAGATATCAAAGATTGAGAGAATTTATTATAAAGGGGCCCTACATGATCTCATAGCCTTTGAGAAAATGTTTGTATCTAACATGATTTATGAGTAATATCTCATCGAATATTTCTTCCTTTTAGGAGTTTGGACTCTTAAGGGATATCATTGGTCTGATGTAGCTCAAATTGTTTCGACGTGTTTGGGTTCAAAACATGACCATGCCTAGCATAAACCCACTAATTTAGACATGTTTTAACTTTCAGTTTGGTTGCATGAGAATTAGAATGAAAGTTACACCCCTTTGCACACCTTTACACTACATCCATTTGACCCTTTTTGCATTGATTAAAAACTTGACACCATTAGCAAATGCCTTAGAGATATCCAATACTGAGAGAAGTTATTGTAGAGGGGCCCTATGTGATTCCATAGCCTCAGATGGATTGTTTCTAGATTACACGAGTTTTGGGTAATATCTCATCAAATATTGTTGCCTTTTAGTAGTTTGGACTTGTAAGGGATATCATTCGTCTAATGTAGCTAGGACTATTTCAATGTGTTTGAATCTTAAACAAGACAATTCCTAGCATAAACCCACCAATCTAGACATGTTGGAACTATCAATTTGGTTGCATGAGGATCAAAAGAAAAGTTACACTCCTTTGCACCTTTACACTTTACACATTTGACCCTTTTTCCATCAACTAAAAACTCAACACCTTGAGAAAATGCCTTAGAGATATCAAAGATTAAGAGGTTATTGTAGAGGGGCCCTACATGATCTCATAGCCTCAAAAGGATTATTTCTAGGTGACACGATTTTTAAGTAATAGCTCATCAAAATTTGTTGCCTATTAGCACTTTCAACTTTAAGGGATATTATTGGTCCAATGTGGCTCAAACTATTTCATTGTGTTTGGGTTTAAAATAGGACCATTCCTAGCATAAAACCACCAATTGAAATGTGTTAGAACTATCAGTTTGGTCACATATGGATAAAATACAAGTTACACCCCTTTACACCTTTAAAATACATCCATTTGACCCTTTTCCATCAACTTAAAACATGAAACCATGGGAAAAATCCTTAGAGATATCAAAAATTAAGATAGATCATTATAGAGGGGGGCTACATGATCCCATAGCCTTGGACGGGTTGTTTGTAGGTGACACAAATTTTGAGTAATTGCTTGGAAAATATTGCTACATTTCAACACTTTGGACTCTTAAGGGATATCATTGATCCAATGTAGCTTGGACTATTTTGACATGTGCGGGTTTGAAATAGGACCATGCCCAACAGAAAACCCACCAATTCAAATGTGTTGGTCACATGAGGAGCAAAACAAAAGTTATGCCCCTTTGGAACTTTATATTGCATGCATTTGACCCTTTTTCCATCAACTGAAAACTTCACACCATGATAAAATGCCTTATAGATATAAAAAACTGAGGTTATTGTAGAGGGGCTCTACATGATCTCATAGCCTCAGACAAATGGTTTCTAGGTGACATAGTTTTCAAGTAATAGCTTGTTAAAATCTTCTTCCTTTTTGCACTTTGGAATCTTAAGGGATATTGTTGGTCCACTACTGAATTTGACTCCATTTTCTGACAAACATTCATCAGTCGTTCGACAAATCTTTGTCAGAAAAGTGATGAAATGACGAAAACATCTTTGTAACTATTTTTTCATCATAATTTCGACAACACATTAAATGTTGAAATAATGGCGTAGATTCGTCAGTCATTGGCATCATAAAATGGTTCAGATGCTCATCAGAATATCAATGAAAACTTTGTGTATACATCGATGAATTACAACCAAAATGTAATTGCAATGGCTTTTTTGAAGCGTCGAAACAACACCAGAAGTTCGTCGCCATTTTGACAAAATGGGAAAGTATTTACGACGAAGCCTTCATCACAGCTAAGCAACTTCATCAGACCTTTTATGTGATTCATTAGTGGCATTCATCAAAATTACGACTAAATGGGCAAGGAGTTACGATGAAGCCTGTCATAGCTAAGCAACTTCATTGGACCTTTTCTGTGATTCATTGGCAGAATTCGTCAAACTTGCGACAAAATGGGGAAGGAGTTATGACGAAGGCTTCATCATAGCTAAGCAACTGCGTCAGACCTTTTCTATGATTCATCAATGGACTTCATCGAAGTTGCAATGAAATGGGCAAGGAGTTACGACAAAGCCTTCCTCACTGCTATAGCAACTTCGTCAAACTTTTTCTATGATTCGTCAATTGTTTTCATCGAAAATTCAATGAACAATGCATTTTTTAAAAAATATTTGTTGAAATGTACCATTGGTGAGAGATCAAGGGTGTGTGCAAGAAGTTGAGTCCACTTTTTGGCCAAAAAGTGGAAGTGTTTTCCCTGATTTTCAACATTTGACACATTTGACCTTAAAATTTGAAGCACTTAGAGATGGAATCTTTGAAAAAGTCACTAATCCTAAAATGTAGTACTCAGAGTCTAGTTTCCAAATATATAATTTATTTCAATACTGAGATTGTACAAATTGATTTTCGATAGGCATTTCTAAAAACCACTGTTTAAAAGTTGCTTTCTTTTACCATACCATGCACGTGTACAACATCCATATTTTGACCTAAATTATCATATTTTTCTAAATCCTTTTGGGAAAATATTTTTGGTTCACTGAAGCTAGTTCTTGATATTTTTTTGTAATTTTTTATTGAATTTTTTTTTGTTAATTTTTTATTAGGCATATTTGTCATTTTGAAAAATCGGCATGTACGACATGCATAAGATGACCTTAACTTATCATTTTAAAAAAAATAAAAATTGAAAAGAATTGTCTGAAGTTTGTTCTTGTGCAATTCATTCATCAAAATGTTATGTTGATCAAAAGTTATTAAAATATTAAAAAACCCTGATATTTGAAGTTTATGGACTAGTTTCATTAGAAATTAATTGAAAAATAGAAAAAATAATCCAATTGTAAAAAAAATTACATATTTGGAATCTACATTGTCTCATCTAAAATGGGTTTTAATTTTGTCAAAAAATTCTACAAAAAAGTTGTCAGCCATATGTCCAAACTTGGTATTTTTCTTAGACATTGTTAGGACCTTCAACTTGTAGGTCAAACCAGGTTGAAGGCCTAGGTTTAGATTCCTAATGCTTTTTCTGATCCAAAATACAAGGCAAAAAACTGCCCACAAAGAAAACCCAATTTCAATTTTTTGGAAACCAGATCTCGTTTTGTAAAGCAAGATCCCATTTTGGTTCTACAAAACGAGATCTCATTATTAAAAATGGGATCTTGTTTTCAAATCGCCAAAAAGGGAAATTTCCATTTTTGGAATTTTAAAAAATGGGATCCTATTTTGAAAATTTTCCAAAACAAAAATATCTAAAATGGAAAATTTTCAAATCGGATCCCCTTTTGAAACTTTCCATTTTTGAAATTTTCAAAACAGATCTCGCTTTTGAAAATTTTCCAAAACGATTTTTTAAAATGGGATCCCAATTTTTTTAAAAGTAGGATCCCATTTTTTAAAAAGCGGGATCCCGAAGCTAGACAGAATCCCATTTTTGCAATGCCAATTTTTTTTGGCTAAGGAAAAAATTTCCATGTTTCATGGACTCAACTTCTTGCACTTACCCTCAATAATCAGGATAGGATAGGAAAATCACTCTGATAGTCCATGTCTTGCCGATGACTTCCGTCAGCAAGACAGATCCAATGTCACACTGATCTAATCTCTTTGGGATTTTTGAACACTATTGGTTATCAACAAGACATTCTAAGGGTCTCGCCGATTAAACAAGTGTCTAAGAGCAAGTAAACACATGGAACCTATTAATTTTCTTATTTTTGGGTTTTTTAAATCATAGAATAGATACCATCTTCTTGTGTATAATGTACTATATTCATATTTGAATTCGAGACCAATTGTCATTGCACATTCCATTTTACTTGAACAACGTATTCTATAAGCAATATATTTTTAATGAAAAATGATTTATGGTGTTGTACAACTCTACTTATCATCATATTTCTACTGTTCCCCCTGAGAGAATCCTACAAAGACAAGTTTACAATACCAAGTCAAATAATATGTAAAAGACTTACATAAAAATAAAATGATTATTCTCACAATGGCAATTTTCTAATGACATCAACAATTCCATGAAAGGTTATACATGCTTCATAAGAGATAATTGATCATACATACAGACTGCAAGATGCATAGAAAAAGTATTACACTCGAGAACAACCAAGGGCTAACAAGGGAAGGAGTTAGGAAATGTTTGGATTGAAGAGAAAATGTTGAGTAGTGACAAGAGAACAGAGCTCGTAGAACATATTCTTGACCTAATCAAGCTTTTGAACAACTTAAACAAAATTAAAATATCTGCTATCTTTTTCATTAATGCAAAGGCAAGTAAAGGAGAAATAATTATAATTGTAACACTATTCATAGTCTAGTAAATTATGTTCATAATTTGTGTTCAATGGACCTCAGTTTTATCATTATACTACCCATCTATTACCATATTTTAGTCTAGGGTTCAACTATCTTAGATCTAAAGAAGCATCTTCAATTAACCATTTAAAGTACTATAAAATAAGGTAAGACTTTTACTTGAGAAATATTGGGTACACTTGTAGGATTAAAATTCTCGTAATCATTAGGTTTTATTGCTACATAGACACAACCTACAACATATGAAGTAATGGATGACTACAAGTTAGTGAAATGGTCCTTAATATGTGACTAGTTTGTAAATTGATTGGTAGAAAATAAGGTTACAAATAGATCTACATGAAAAATTATGAGGACAATCTACTGTAATCATCAAAATAGATGAAAAGTGCAAAGGAAAGAGCCAAACTACATCTCTAGAGCCTAAAAAAAAAAAAATGCAAGAAACATATAAAAAGAACAAACCAGTTTTTGGATGAATACAAAATGGTGTTTTCAACAAGTGATTCATATGCTTTCACACCTGACACAGGACATTAAGAAGATTTTAGTCAGATTCCTCTGTGAAATTAACTACTTACAGAATAAACCCAAAAACCAATGTTATATACCTCCATGTCTAGCTAAGGGTAGGTATAAGAGATGCAAATTTTTTCAATGCAATGCCAAAAAATATCAATGTGTGTGTAGGTTTGTATTACTAAAAATATCATTTCACTGCCTAAAATACCAAAGTGATTTTTTAAATTTCAATCTTCACATAGGCTCCCTTATTGCTACACATGCATATACAAGTATTATTTGAGCTCTAAACTATTCAAATATTAAGGATTTAATTAGCTATAAGATGGAAAGTTGTTGTTTAGACATAATCCATCATCTTTTACATATCTTTATTCACTCCTAGCACTTTAGATAAATTTGTGTAAATGACATAGAAATGTGAATCTCTTATGACAAAAAAAAAATTTAAAAGGAGGGGGGAGAGAGAAAAGGGTAGGGGGAAAGAGAATGCTTGAATGTATAGCAAAGTATAACATTTTTATCATTATAACAATGAAACAAATCTTAAGTTTGAAGCATTAATATCATTTACAACATTTATGATCAAGAATGAATGCAAGTAGAGAAACTTTTGCATACCTGTAGATGGTACAAAATTTCATGGTTAAGTCGAAGCCTCCCATCAACAACAAGATCCAAATATTTGTGTATCTATCTCAATTAAGCCTCTAAACCCTTTAGAGCTATCAATTTTTCCACTAACTTGTTATTAACAAAAGTCAAATTTTAGAGTTATGTCACCACTAAAAATAAAAGAAACAGAGCTTTGAAATCAAATCCACACACAACACAATGTGGTATTCATAGAAAGCCATAAAAACAAACTAAACTCAGAACATTGGAATGTAAACAACTTTAAATTATGATGTAGAGCATGGATTCAGGTTATAAAGAATCATTTTTCTGCCACCATAGTGTAAAGTTAGCACTTTCTTTCATCTTTGCATATTGTTTTGATGCGTCAAACAATGTATTTCTTATATTGAAAAGTGCATTACCTTATTGAGCTTCTCTTTGTTTCAAGAATAGTTTAATATTCTTTACTTAACAGGGCCAACCACGTGACGGTGGAAGCTCATTTTGCCCCTCTTGCTCCGCCTCACATCACTCTCAATTCCCCATACCTAATCATCTAACATTAATCATTCATTCATCCATTAATGACATATAACATACATTCATTCATCCATTAATGACATATAACATTCATTCATTAACATATAACATTCATTAATTATCATATTCACATTCATTCATTAACATATAATATTCATTCTTTTAGTTTTTACATATTATCAAAAATATGGTTGTCATGATATGATTACAATCACTTTTTTTTGTTTCTTTTTTAAAGCTACAAACATCTGAAGTGGAGTATTGTTTTCTAAATCAATATTTGTCCCCCCTTTAGTTGGTATACCCTCTACTTGTGATCTTAATGTACGCCTAGTCGTCTACTCATGACGTGGATGCCGCTGCAAGTGAGGTCTACTGCAATAAGAAAGAAATGTTAAATTAATATGTTTTATTATTATTGTTAAAAGTATTTCATTAATTAAAAGAACATTAGAGTGGTTCTCTTTACCTGATGGGTCCACATCATGTTCCTAAAATTTTGTTATAGAATTATGCTCAACATGCTAAACACCCTCTAAATCTTGATCTGTAGTTGAAATATGAAAGGTTACATTAATTAATATACCAATTGAAATTAAATATGTTTAAGAGAACATGAGAGTGGTCCTCTTTACCTAATGGGGCCACATCATGTTACTAATCTTCTCTAGCCTGATCATGCTCAACACGTTGATCGCACTCTACATGCTCTAAAGTTGAAACATGAAAGGTTACATTAATTAATACACCAATTACAATTAAATATGTTTAAATAAACTTTAGAGTGGTTCTCTTTACCTAATGGGGCCACATCATGTTCCTGATCTTCTCTAGCCTGATCATGCTCAACATGTTGATCACACTCTACATGCTCTAAAGTACTAGGATGCACACCATGACCTTCAACTACAGGTTGTACTCGACCCTCACCAGGCTACATTCCAATGTCATGTGCAGTATTATCATTGCTTGAATGTTTAAAACAAATAGGCATGCAATTACTTTATGGTGGAAATTAATATTGAATAGATTGCACAAGTATTCAATTTTAAATAAACTTTATTGAGTTTATTTACCTGCATGTCAGATGCAGTGGAAGGTTGTGTTTTCCTAGTCAAGACTCTTAGGCATTCAACCACGACTCTATAGCCTTGCTGGAAGGCAATATTCAGGCCATCTTCAGTAGGAACTCTATTGAATTCAGAGCCCTACATTTTTTCATAAGATCATGAATTTTGCTTCTATGGTGTGATCAAACCAAAAAAAAATCAATTTATTATTTGGATACTATATTTCATTTATTGATACTTACAATTCGTGTAGCTAATTTCATATAACCACCATAGCTAGGTTTGTGTTTCCCATGTTTTTCTATTCTTTCCTTTGTTTCCTTCGATATGTCAGGTAGCCTATAAAAAATTTGAAATACATTAGATTATGTAAAAATAAAGAGTAATCAATATATAATTACATTATTGATATTATCACATACCTTCCTTGGCCCAGTGCTGTCTTTCCTTTCTTCTTTTTAGCCTTCTCCTTTCCATCCAACACCAGGTCCTTCCACTCCCTCTCTGAAATCATGGGGGGATGCTCATAACTTTTTTTCTTCTCTAAATGTGACCTATATTGGTCTCTCACATACTTTAGATAGGTACCAGCTTTCTTAAGGACCTTGTTCAGTTGAATGTTTTATCATTGAAGAGCACAACTAAATGATTAATGAGCTCATCTTTTAAATCTTGATTTTGTGCATTCCACAGTGTATGAATGGCGGGCCCAAAAAGCTCCAATGTAATATCACTTAGATGTTTATAAAAAAATCATTTCTCGCAAAATGATCATGGGATCAATAGTCTAAAAAGAGCATCAATAAGTAAATTTGAATTGGATTATATATAATAATAATTAAAATATTTTAAAGTACCTAGGACCTTCTCTATCTTTATGGGAACGAAATCCTCGGTCACCACAAATGTGATCGACAATGTTCATGTACTAGTAATAGAGGAAGATCTAAGAAATGCTGCTAAAATATCACTAGTACTAGTGGCCTCTGCATCCCTAGGTACATGTCCTGACACATGTTCTAGCATGTGTTCACCCCAAAAGGGTGCACTAATGATGCCTACATGGTATGTGTTTCCAACATTTCAGACGAAAATATAGGCACAAATGATGGGGTCAGATGATGTGATGTATGTGCAAGAAGATCAAGATGGACACTTGTACCAAGCCCTACTCCTCGAGCAGCACTTGCAGTACCCTAATCATGGCTAGGAGCATCATGAGGATGTAAAAAATTATGTAAAAACAACACATATTGTAGTTCATGACATAAAAGAGTACAAAATATAAAACCATGAATGAACTTATGTTATAATTAAAGACCTCATGATAGGTTACTTGCAAGTTTTGTGATCTCTCAGTCAATATTTTAACCCTCTCCTATCTCATCTATTTGAGGCACTATGAATAACAACTTAAGGATTTCTTCATTTCATTTTTTTAGGGTCTTCCTTATCATATCGAAAGGGCTTGTTGAATAAGCAATTTCATCATCACATAATATTGACTGCACCTCCCTATTGATGCTCTTGTCTATTGCTGGTACCTTAACCTGATTAGTTGACTACAACAAGAATATTAAAAAACATTATCGAAATTAACCCAATAAACTTATCAAAACAACAACATAATAAAACATTTTTCTCTTATCTAATTTATACAATTACAATAAGGTAAACCTATCAGGTAGAAGCACGTGAAGATAAATTGCAATCAATGCTCTAGGCCAGAGCCTTCTCCATATGATCAATATCCCAGTGTGACAAAAATTAAATATAAAAAAACATTACTAAAATGAAACCAATAGACTTATGAAAAAAAAAAGAATAAAATGGTATTATGGAGTTACTAATTGGAGGTTGGGTAGAATGGTACATAGTATGTACCCGCCCCATAGTAATTGTGTTTGTAACTAAGTGATTCAAATTGTAATCGATTAGCAAGTCTTCCCCTATAGTTATTGACTTTATCACACATATGAATACATGGTTTCCATCACGTGCCTCAAATATGAAATTGGGTTGCTTATTTGTTGACCCACGTCATGTATTTTTTATAATCCCTACAATATTCCCTAATTTTTGGCCTTCTGTCAATGTACATAGCCACTCCTTTATTTTGATCCTTATCTTTTAGCTGTATATAATTTGCTAACAGTGCATACCTATGCATACTTCGTGTATATCAAACTAGTTGCATCCAATCTTTGTAACTATAATAGGTTCCAACATACTCCATTAATTCAGTAACTTTTTCATAACAGACCTTTATGCCATCCATGAAAAATAGGCCCAAACCATGTCATGATGATGGTGCTATGCGATATATCCTCTTGTTGACACAAAAATCAGTGTTTATTGGAGGAATTTCCTTGGGCACCCATTATTTTTATAGATGTTTGTACCTCAAGGGAACCTTGACATCACCTATGCTCTCATCATCATAAGAACATGACCCCCCTTCAGCAAGAAAAAAATCCATGCATTTATAGAATTTTCTTCTAATCTTTTTACATCTAGTTGATCTCCCTCTTTTAGACATACTACATGTCTCACTTTCCTCTTCTCTTCCTGAATTTCCCTCGCTCGAGGAAGACAGCTCTGAAAAATACCTATTTGGTGGTACCTGCACTCATAAGGATGTTGGATGAATTTCTTTCATGGTGATGTGATCCTAACACGACATTATTATTAATCTATCATTTTATCAGTAGAATTTCACAGGTTATAAGGTAATCAAGTCTTGATTGATTGCAAGTTATTGTTACTACCATCCAAATGTGTCCATCACAAATAAAATATATTTAATGTTTTAACTCCCAAACTTTGTAACAAGTGTTAAATGTGACTATGGTCCACTAGTTAAACAACCAAGGCCTTAAATGTATTCTCTAATTGTAACCAAATGACTTTTTATCTTCATTCAAGTAAATAAACTTGAAGGGAAACACCACCAATTGGTTTATTGGACACCTACATGACTAAAAATAGCAGCAAATTTATATTTAATTTACATATGTATAAGTGGTTAACAGGGAGGGAGTGTGTACTAGGCCTAGTTAAGTCATCATAAGTTTATGCTTCAGATTTTTTTTTTTTTTAAGTCATCTTAAATCTTCCTATGTCTAATTGCTAGGAGACTTTTGGTATGTTTTAAGGTAGGATGATTGATGAAATAGCCCAAAGAGCCTTTCTCCATGGTATCCAGGTACACATAACAGTGGTCTTCTCTTATACAGTTGGACATGATTTAAAGAACTTAGCTAGGAATTATTCATTTAACCTAAGGTTTTCTCATAATGCCATCATTGGAAAAGTATGATCGAATTATTCTATTATGAAAAATTGGTCTATGTGCCTCTAGTAATCACTATAATTTTTTGTAAGGATAAAATGACTAATTACATTAGGTAGGAGAGAATCAACTTTGAGTTCTTCAAAGATTATATTCCTCTATTCATAATTTTTAAGGGTTGTGTTTGGAGGAGGTTATCACTACCAAGAAGGGAGAAGACCTTTCCTTGTATTCTTTTATAATTTTTATTATTCTTATTTATTTTTCACTTACATTTACAAATATACATACATATGCATTTACTATTTTCATTTATTTCTCGTGTAGTTTAATAGCTTGATCAATTTCATATTATATGTATTGAAGACTTTAAATTTCAATTACATTAATTTATGGATATGTCGTATCTATAACACTACAAAACCATATGCTATTTGCATTTACACTTGCATTTAGAAATACACATTTATATACATAGATATAGATTTCTTTAATGATATGTTACATTTATTGTTTTAGGAGAGCATCCAGTAATTGAATTTACATTAACATTTAAAAATACATATACATAAATACATACATACACACACATATATATGTGTGTGTGTATCATTTATATTTAGTGTTCAGAAACAACCCATTAGGTCTGTACATGGATTGAAATTCATAAAATTAGATATCCCATAGATGTTTTGTTGAAACCTAGGCTTGAACCTCTCATTTCACATGCTTTTCTTCACAAAACTATTGAAGACAACAGCTATACCTTCTTTATTTCTCATCCTACACCCTATTCATGCATCCTACAATTACAATAATATCCATGGGGCCTCTCACACAAGCTACAATAATCACAAAAGTGTAAGAGCCCCTTTATATCATGTTTCAACTACAAAACCCTCAAAAATAGGGTAACTCAGATTATGATTTGTTGGTGAGTTGTATGGATAAAATCATTAGCACCAACTCATTCTTGGATTCTTTTGAAAGAGAAGCAAATCAGGTGGCAGTTAAGTACAAACCTTATAGTGTCAAGGTGAATGAGGTGATCAATTTTGATTGGCCAACTAATGAAGAGTGCCAAAAATGGGTAAATGTATATTTAACTGAGGAAGAGTGAAAAGGAGTAGGCTACTAATGGTTGAAAAATTAGCGGTTGCAGTTACAATAGATTCTAGTTTTCTTTTTCAGTGATAGTCTAGGCATGGAATTCTTGAAATCTTTTGTCGTTGTATCAACCATTCTTAGCAGGCACGATGAACAAGAAGATTCTCTAGTGAGATAGTTGTTGTATATTCAAACTTTTGGAATATCACAAGTCGGTCCAATTGGCTAGTGACATGTGTTCTTTTTGGCCCAATGCTTGCTTTCTCCTTCTTTTTCTATAAGAAGGATTTCAAGACCAAAAGTACAGGTTAGCAAGTTAGATATTTTTGGTTGATTCTAGATGAAGTTGTAGAGAAAATTGTAAAGTTTGATGGTTTTAGGGAAAATGCAATTTAGGTTTTGAGTCATTCTGTAGTAGGTTTTGAATTCATGGGGATTTGATGTTTTATGACAGTACTAGCTCATCTGAATTGATATGATTAATTCAAATTCATGTCTCTCCATTGTACAAGCATATCTAAATTTTGAATAAAATGATCAAGGGTTGTTTCGTTCATCTCAGTATTTTGGTGTGTATGATTCTTGTTTTAGGTTTAATTCAAGGAATTAATTAAAATGATTGAATGGGATTGTAGGTGGATATGTTTTGTATAAGGATTTGATAATTAGTATTGGGTTAGAATACATATTGATGATATTGTAAAGTAATATTATCAAGGATCTTATATGTTATGTGTTAAATCCATCATAAACCCTTAGATGCTTAGAAATTTGACTCCTCCAATGGATCTATGGCACTGATCTAAGTTGTACTTATTTGTATGGTTCAATATTTGTTTTCTTTTACCTAGAGCTTTCTACAAATTGCAATTCAATGAATATCTTATACTATGAAATGTTGTTGTAGTTATCTCATGCTCCAAATAGTTGATATTATTGATAAACAACTGATTCTATTTGGTATTATCCTATTATGTTGAGCTATTAAATGAGATTATCTATTGTTGTTAATGTTGTTTATGATGATGGTGCACAGGTTGTAAACGCATTAAGGGATCACCCTCTCAGGTCTTGTAGATCCCAAAGTGTAGGAGGTCAATCAAATCCTCGTAAGTTGGTCTAGGTCCTTCAAGCTGCCCTTTATTGGAATTGGCAATTCCATAGGTAGATTAGAAGATCAACCTGCTTACCATAAAAAAAACCAACACCTTGCATATGTTTGTGGTGGAGGTATTAAAGAAGAATTGTATGCCTCTATTTCCATTCATTAGATCTACCTTAGCCTAGCATATACTTGGGCTAAGTCTACAATTCCTTCAGACTCATGCAATGAAGGCTATGTGTGATGAAATCCTAGGCCTTAACCAAGATGTTGGTAGATTATGGGAGTTTTTCCAAGACCTAAGGATGGTCGATAAAAATGTGAAAGACTAAGCTATTTTATTGTTTTTGTTTTATCTTATACCATTTTACAAGAATGGGGGTGCCAATGTATGAGAAGATATTTGGAAACTATTCATGAAAATTGAAGGTTAAAGAGAATGGGGGTGCCAAACTTATAGTACTCATTGCCCCTTGGTCATTGATTTTCCCTAAGTTCCCTCAACCTCATCCTCAACATTGGTATTGACCTTTTTTTCACTCCTCCAAACTCTTCCTTAGTGCTGATATTGACCTTGTTTTCACTCCAAACTCTTCATTGGCACTGGTATTGATCTTGTTTTAACTCCAAACTCTTCCTCGACATTAGTAAGGACCTTGTTTTCACTCCTCCAAACTCTTCCTTGACATTGATATTGACCTTTTTTTCACTCCTCCAAACTCTTCATCGGTGTTGGTATTGACCTTTTTTTAACTCCAAACTCTTCCTCAATGCTGACATTGAACTTGTTTTCACTAATCCAAAATTTTCCTCGATGCTGGAATTGACCTTGTTTTCACTACTCCAGACTCTTCCTCAACACTAGTATTGACCTTTCACTTCTCCAATTTGACAAGCTACAACCTGGTTTCATTAGGTTTTATAGTATGTTAATTAAGTTGAAAATTTTGGCTCCATTTAGCTAGGTTTTAATATTCTACAATATAGTTAAGTATATATTAGCTTTATTTTACATAATAAATAATATAATTATTCAACTTATTATAATTATATATTATATTCTTTAAAAAAATTATTAAATACGTATAAAATTATTATAATTAATAATTAATAAAAAGTATATTTTTATATAATACAAAATATAATTAATATAATATATATTTAATATAATAGTAATTTATATTAATATGAGAGAGAGAAACTAAATTTTGATTGGTTGTTTCATGTCAACAATCCAAGGTTGGCACGTGTCCTTGGGAAGTTATGCTCAAGGTAGCATTCCATTTGATTAAATATATGATAATTCTCCTTTAAGACCTCTTCAATGTACCCATTGCACACTTAAGGAGACAAAGATAAATATAGGGAAGAAAATATAGAGAGAGAGGGAGATAATGACAAACGTACAAATAGAAAGGGAGACAGAGATAGAGAGGGGTAGAGAGATAAAGAGATAAGGATGAATAGATAGAGATATAGGGAGGGTGATTGATATATATCTCCATGCCGCTCTCTATATCTCTATATCTCCACTATCTATGTCACTCCCTCTTCCCCCCTCTATCTATTGAGCTATCTCTCCCTCCCCCATTCTCTCTCATTCACTCCATCTCTCCCTCCATCTCTCCTACTCTATATCTCTATCTCTATTTCTCTTTTTATCTCCCTCTCACTCCTCTCTCTATCTCTTTCTATTTGTATCCCTTTCTCTCCCTCCCCCTCTCTATCTCACTATCTCTCCCTCCCTATCCCCCTATCCATCGACTCTCTATCTCCACCTCTCTTCCTTTCTCTTCCCATATATCTCCATCTCTCTTTCTCTTCCCATATAGCTCTCTCTCTTTCTCTCCCCATCTATCTCTATCTCCCCATATATTAACTAAGAATCCATGCAAGCATACAATAGTATATGTTGGTAAAACTATAGATAATAGTGTTTTATTAAACTATAAGTAGATTATTGTCACCACTCTTCATTCAACATGAAATTCCAAATTTAGCAATTGTTTTGTTTCTTTTTTCAAGTTTCATTAACCAAGCTATTTACTGGGTTGAATAAATTTGTGTTATGACCCTTCATCTCTTTAAAATAATTAAACAATATTAGTGAGATCGGGTTGGGGAGAAAACTAAACTCCTTCAAAATAGGGGTAGTTGTGGGTTTTTTGGTTTTCTTTGTATATTGTATACTTAGTTCCTCTAGGATAAATAAGTCACTTTAGATCATTTTCCTAGTTGTGTATCCTAACTAATATAGAGTACGCTTTTTCATTTTAATTGACTACTACATAATAGGTTATATGTTGAAAGAATTGTTTCCATTCTTTGTAGTTTTTATAGTGGAATACAAATCATATTTAAATTCATGCCAATATACTTCTTTCATAAAGATATTTGTTTGAAATAAGTGCTTCATAACCCATCTAATCAAATCATAATTAACCTATCAAAAAGGCAATAGGAATTTTCTAAAGAAAATAACACTTGACCCAATCATAAGTGTATGGCCTTCGAAGAAAGGAGTGATCCACCTTAGCAATAAAAACTACCTAATTTAGACCTAGGTATGTGTAGAATCATGATGGGCCAAAAAGTGGTAACATGAAAAAATTAGTGTGTTGAACTCGCCAAAAAAGGCAAAAATCCTGAGTTGACCTTTTTTTTGGGTTTGGTGTCAATACATTTCTCCATAGCAATGCCCAAGCCAAAGTAGTACAAATTAGATATCCGATTTTTTTTGGATATCCAATTCATGTCTAATATCTAATTTGAAAAACATTTTAAAATGTAATATTTTGGTGCTATAAATCAGATATCCGATTTTTGCACACATATACCCAAGAGTAATTAGGAGGTGGAGGGTGTGGAAGAGAGAGAGAGAGGGAGAGAGAGGAAAAGGGAGAGTGAGAGAGAGAGGGAAAGGGAGAGAGAGAGAGAGTGAGAGAGCGAGAGACAAAGAGAGGGGAAGAGAGAAAATTAGGAGGGGGAAGGGAGAGAGAGAGAGGGAAAATGAGAGAGAGAGAGAGGGTGAAAGGGAGAGAGATATATATAGAGAAAGAATTAGGAGGGGAAGGGAGAGGGGAACAGTGTTGACAGTAGAGGATAGAAGGTTTAAGGGTTTATGGCTGAGGGGGTAGGAGGGAGAGACTAGAGAAAGAGAGAGGGAGGGAGTGGGAGAGAGATAAAGGAATAGAGGGTAGATGGTTTAAGGGTTAAGAGTTTAGGGTTAAGGGGAGAGAGATAGAGGGAGTGAGTGAGTGGGAGAGAAACCTAAGAGAGGGAGAGGGGGTAGGATATTGAAGTTACTTGAGAGAGAGAGAGGGAAGGAGTGGTAGAGAGATAGAGGGATGGAGGGTTAAGGGTAGAGGGTAGATGGTTTAAGGGTGGAGGGGAGAGAGATAGAGGGAGTGAGTGAGTGAGAGAAATACCTAAGAGAGGGATAGGGGGTAGGAGGGAGAGACTTGAGATAAAGTGAGTGAATGAGTGAGTGAGAGAGAGACCTCAGAGAGGGAGTTGTAGAGAGAGGTAGAGAGAGGTAGAGAGAGAGAGAATTAGGAGGGGGAAGGGAGATGGGAAGAGTGTTGAGGGTAGAGGATAGAAGGTTTAAGGGTTTAGGGTTTAATGGTTTATGGTTGAGGGTTTAGGGATGAGGGGGTTAGGAGGGAGAGACTTGAGAGTGAGAGAGAGGGGGGGAGTGGGAGAGAGATAAAGGAAGAGAGGGTTAAGGGTAGAGGGTAGAGGGTGTAATCAAGTGATTTCTTTTTATATTTGATTAGGAGTGTTAGCAACAAATAATAGATGACAATGAAACCCAAATATCTTACAAAACACAAAGGAAGTAAGACACAAAATAGTTATACCTGATCGCCGATACCTCTATGCTTCACTTTTGTAATACCTTCTTACTTGCTGGATAATGTGGCCCTCAGATTCGTTGTGTGAGCAAAATCTGAAAATGTCTAAGTCCTACAACAAGCTTTGAAGGATTTATGCTATGTCTAAATGCCTATGCCTATAACTATAATTGTCAATGTCTATGCCTAAACAAATGCCTAGATTTAATGAAACGACTATTGAAATTCCATATGAAAATTAAGTGTGTAAGTAAATGCCTATAATGTCTATGCAAAATGTCAGTGTGTGCGTGTGTAATCAAAAAGTGAGAGGAAAATGGCATTTTATAGAAAATGTCATTTTGAGCGGACGGACGAGATTAATTGATGATGAGAACCTAAAATGAGAGGTCTAGAATAAACCTGAGAATCCCTAATTAGGGTTAGGGCAAAATCCTTAATCCAATGGTCAAAATAATTTCTCAGATAATCAGATCAACAGTGGAGAATAAATGGGCAAATTAATTAAAGAAATATAGATTTTTGAAAAATCAAGAAGATAAGATTGCCTAATTTGTGAGATTCAAAAAATCAAGAAGATAAGATTTGGACTGAAGATTAGATTTGGAAAATCAAGAATTTGCCCGATTGCTTGATTTTTGGAAGATTAGTTACTAATTTGAATTAAGATAATTCAAATTATGGATTTGAGATAATAAATATTCTTTTTAAGATTATTTATCAAAATGGACTGACAGTTCAGATTGAGATGACATTTTAAATAATTTAATTTATTTATTTAATTAAGACGATTAGTGACATATTAAATAAATAAATGAAATTCATTTATTTAATAATCAGGAATAATTAAATGCGGAAAGGGAAATTAAATAAATTAAGAAATTTATTTAATTAAGGGAAGACTTAAACAATTAATGACGTATTTAATAAATAAATAAAATTTATTTATTTAATAATCATGAAGAATAAATGACATGAATTAATTAAATAATTATGAATTATTTAATCAATAGTCAAATGTGGACAAAGGACATAATTAAATGTCATAATTCTGCTAGGACAAAAGTGGTAAAAATGAAGCTTGCATGCCTAGGTCATTTTTTAGGTGTCTACATTTTGCCCCTCTTTGGCATAATGTTGCTTGTCACATTGTGACAAAGAAAATGAGTCAAAGTCATGCCCCAATAAAGGTACGGAGTATAATTGCCCCCTCGGGAAATTTTTAAATTTTGGGTCGGCGACAGAAAAAGTTGCAAAGGGTCCCAATAAATCAATTTAATGACTAGAAAAACAACGACGCAGTCGGTTTCAGATTCTGACATGTTTAAAGCAACTAACGAGGAAGTCAAAGGTGGTCAAATGAGCCTCCAGTATTGACCCTGTTTGAAAAATGTCATTTTGACCTTATAAATAGGTTGACAAAGGGGTAAAAGTCAATTCACTTTTACTATTTACCTTGCAAAATTTGAGATTTCAGAGCGAAAGGCGCAGCAGCGAGGATGGTGATTCCAGTGTCAGAGCACCGCAGGGAGATCGTGAGGACCTTCAGGCGGCCAGAGGGCTCAGAGCTAGTGGTATGTACCCCTGCCTCACTTTGTCATTTTCTCATTTTGCGTGCCAAATTTATGTTTCTAGGGTAGATAACAACTGCACCATGACGCAACTGCATTCGCCTAAGCTACCACTGCCTATATGTTCGACGCATTTGATGTGTCGCGACGCAAGTGCCAAGAAAAAATAAGTTGCAGTAGTGGTTTGCGCAACGTTTGACAATTTTTGCAACGCAATAGACTTTTTGTGTCACAATTGAATGTCTGGATGCCACAATTGTCAAATTGTAATGCATCTGCTTATTTCGTCGATGCAATTGTGACTTTGTGATGTAATTGCCAAAATGCAACGCAACTGTGAAATTTTGTGATGGAAGCAATGTAATGCAATGCATTTGCAATGTTGGACCACATTTGATGTATGGTACGATGCAAATGACTTGTTAAGACACAATTGCCTGATTGTAACACATTTGCATTTTTCCTTGACCCTAGTGGATTTTGATATTTGTGTATCCTTAAATGTGTTTCCTAATGCTGATAGTTGTCCAAAAGGTACTGATGTATTGTTCATCCTTTTTGTAGAGGTAGCTTTCCCCTACTTACATGAGAGAGAGCAGACTGACCACCTTTCAGTTTGCTGATCAGTTGGGCCCACGAGAGTGGCGATGATTGATGCATCTGGGACTCTTCTATGTTGCGTTCATGCCCGCCATTCGGTGCGAATAGGGGACTACTGACGGCGTTGTGCAAGCAATGGAATTTCAAGACCTGTTCCTTCCACCTGCCGATAGGTGAGGCTACCATCACCTTAGAGGATGTCTACCATATTTTGTGAGTGTCGATTCGCGGGGAGCAGATCATCTACAACCCTTGGTACGACGACCAGACTTTCTGTGCCTACTATTGAGATTAGGGTGCGGGACTTGGGATTCAGGGCTATGAGATCCGATGGGAGTTCATGGCGGAGCACTATGGGTGCTTTGATGGATTCCTGATGACTCTGATTGCAGGTATCTTGGTTCCTGACTGGTGGGGACACGGGTTTCCTATTGGCTGGAGAGATGTCCTGGTGGGCATGAGGTGAGACAAGACTATTTATGCCTGGGGTCCTTGTTTATTGGGCACGCTTTATCACTAGCTACATGATGTTGTGTACAGGAGAGGAGAGAGCATCTCCTGTGGGATGATCCTAATGATGATCTGGGCTTGGGAGCACATTGCGATATTTTGACCTCCCATTGAGAGACCGCAGTTGGCCAATGGTATGCTCTATGCATACTATTATGCAGGTGCGTTACAACAAACCCATATGGGCGAGACAGGGTGGTGGCAGCATCGTATCGACATGATGATATCCTTTATCTAGAGGCTGTACTAAGATTGTAGTCAGTGGGATGACGAGGATGAGCACTTGAGTCTGTGTAGGCAGTTCAAGTACCTGATTGGTCAGACAGTACATACATCCTTGATTATTGAGATGTACTTGCTACAGCGTGTTTTGAGATAGTTTGAAGAGCAGTAGGATGTGCCCGCAGGGACAACGGAGTATGCTCGATCATCCAGGGAGTACGTGTGGGGACCAACAATCCCCATGGCATTCGCAAAGCAGCAGATAGACAGGCTAGTAGCCCAGGCTTGGGTTTGGAGGGGAGGAGCAGCAAATCCTAGTACGACCACAGCTTATGATTTATGGTGGCTGACACACACGCTAATGCCTTTGATAGATCTGGATGGGCCAGCACCAGTGGATAGACGACCAATTATTCTGCGGGTGTCACGAGCCAGGCGAGGTGCCAGAGGCAGAGATGGGGGCAAAGGGAGAGGCAGAGGCAGGGGAAAAGATGGAGGGAGGGGTGGAGATAGAGGCAAGGGTGGAGACGGAGGCAGAGATGGAGGCAGGGGTGGGGACGAAGGAAGAGATGGAGGCAGGGGTGGGGATGATGGTGAAGATGGATGGAGGCGACGATAATATGGACAAAGACAAGTCTGGATGGTGCATCCATGAGTGGCGAGGGTAGCGTTGGATGCTATCCCCAAGGTTGGTGAGGAGATACAAGAGGAGGAGAGACAGGAGGATATGCCAGAGATGGAGAGGTAGGAGGATATGCTAGAGATAGAGAGGTAGGAGGAGGTGGAGGTGGGAAGTCAGGAGGAGGAGGTGGAGGTGGCAGGATAGGAGGAGATAGAGGCCGATGATGATGATGAGGAGGACGATGCCATGGATGAGGCCGAGAGACTCCTCCAATGGCAGATAGTGGAGGGAGAGGAGGAGATACCATCCACCTCAAGATTGCTCGAGGATGCCACAGTAGATCAGTGGGTGGCCGACCTCTAGCAGAGACTAGATGAGAGCACAACACAGGTTGGATCATTGCAGTCAGTTCTGGAGGTGGCCTGGGTAGAGCGGGATCAGCCAGTGATTCATCAGTAGGACGTAGCTCAGTGGTGTACAAAGTTTGCAACATTATGAACAGGGCCCATGGGAGACATGGCTCATGAGCTTGCCAGGGTGAGCACTAGACTAGGGCAGTACAAGACCCTATATGAGCAGGGAGTGCCACAAGAGTGACGGGATCCTACCTTGTCCCGGTCACAGTCAAGGATAGGCAGTGGACATAGGTCAGGTAGTGGCAGTGGTACCAGGAGTCACACTAGTGTCAGGGGATCTACCTCGACAGAGCACACCTCAAGGCACAGGTCAAATCATTTATGTCGGCATACTCCTAGTCTTGGGTTAACTGGTTTAATACAGAGATCAGCACAGGTACAACCATCAGTTGGTGATCCATCTACTAGTCAGAGTCAAGTAGTAGTGACATCACAGATGTCATTTACAGTTGAGATGACACCGTCCTTTGTAGCTCCATCAGTGGCACAGGCAGAGGTTGCGACAAGTTCTCCTATTTTTTCAGTACCAATGACAAAGTTACCGCTGCCACATTCCTCAGCACGAGGGGATGATGAGAGTCTACCCTAGGGGCATTTTATTATTATGACACACTATGTATATTATTTTGAGCCTGCAAGCTCCATTTTTGGGATATCCCATGACTTTATCCTGTGACATTGTACATTTTTGAGATGATACTATATGATGATGTAGTTACTAATGCAACCTATATGTGTTACGTGATGCTCTTTGTTTTATGTATTTGATAATATGTATGATGTATGATGTTCGTTTATGATGTTATGTATGTCCTATGATTCTTATGTTGTGAAATTGATGCCATGATAATGCAATGCTTATTTATATGACTATGTTTATGATGTGCATGATATATTTAGTAAAAGATACAGTGTTGATGATTATGTTAATACAATGTTTGTGATTATGTATATGATTTAATTCCATGGATAATATATGTATGGACCTAATGCAATGTTTATATGATCATGTATGCACTTATGTTTTTGGATGTCACAGGATATCGTCGTGAGATGGATGAGAGAAGGTGACAAGACTGATGAGAGAAGATGACCAGACCAAAGAGGAGAAGATGACGAGACCTATGAGAATGCATGTTAATTCCTAGACCAAATCCTTCAAAACTTTACTGTAGGACTTTTAATATTTATTGCTCTTAATCATCATTGGGAAAATTGTTCTAATGGCCAACAAACACCATGATATGACATAGATCAAGGTGTGCAAGTTCATACCATTACGCAAGACAATCAGTCACAGACAAGGATGATCATGACTCATACTAAGAGCGTTATTGCCCCAGTCTTTTTTCCATAATCAACCACATGCAGAAAAAAAAGACAAGGACAAATCATGAAACATCGCTGCTTCTCTAAATCCTGCTTCTAGGACATCCTTGAGAAACTAGTAGCATGATTGTCAAAATACAAAGAAAAAGAGTCTTTACCACGATATGTTATTGTTTTTCTAAATCCCAAAATCAGGACCTCGCTGAGAAACTAGTAGTCATGCATGTCAATTGACATGATACGTCGCTGCTTCCCTAAATCCTACTTAGTGGGATCTTGCTGAAAAAACTAACATCATGATAAAAAGTAAAAGACAATTGTCAAGTGTTTGTCAAGTGCGTCTAGATATCCACTATTCTGATGCCAAGATGCCACATTTGATAATGTTGAGATGTCGAAATATTTAAAGTTTTGATGATTTTGAAAAATGTCTAGAATTGGTGAATTCAGGAAGGACACATCTTGAATAATGGCGATGTCAAGAGGGTTTGATCCCTAATAGTCATAAGGGTTCCCTCTAAATGATGACGATGCCTAGGAAGGACACATCCTAAGGCATAAATGACAAAGTTGGTTCTTTAGAAGGACATATCTAAAGAATACTGATGTCACGAAAAGGTTATCTTTAGATGTCAAGAGGATCACTCAAAATGTCGAATGATGATGATGACGCCTAGGAAGGACACATCATAAGGCGTAAATGACAAGGTTATCATTCAGAAGGACTCATCTGAAGACTAACTGAAATTTGACAGTTTGACCAGTTTATGATGATTTGACTTGCTTTGACCGAGTTTGACTTGTGTTTGGCTATATACCAATATTGCCTTGATGATATGATTGATATGCTGATGAGATTGCCATGCTGAATTACTTTGTTTTAGGAGTTTTCCCATGTGGAAAATGATTGAAGACTTTTGACGTGTGTGCCAGTGTAGTGCCATGAACCCTAATGGACTGACCTAGTGCGGCCTTAGGGGCTCATCAATAGATGGCCTTGCTTACGTCATACACTCAAAGACCTCGTAGTTCAACACGACCAATGACTTTGTCTTGATGAGCAAATATTGCATCATGATTTTATTTTGACAAACCTAAAAGGACTGACCTAATGTCTCGGGGACTCAAAATGTGTATCTTGCCTACGTAGCAAGTTAGTAGAGACAACGTAATTTGACAGATGACAAGGACTGATTGACCTAATTGAATTTGACAAGAGATGACACTGCGTTTGTGTTTGTCAAGTGGTCTGATGATTTGTTATGGTTTTCTTCAGGACGTTTTATGATTTTTAGGTTTTTTTTCAGGACATTTTGCGATGTTTTTTGGTCTTTTTTTAGGACTTTTTGCCAATGTTTTTGTCTTATTTTAGAACTTTTTGCCAATGTTTTTGTCTTTTTTCAAAACTTTTTTCCAATGTTTTTGTCTTCTTCCAGGACTTTTTGCCAATTGCCAAGATCATGTGCGATATCCACTGCAATTTCATGATAAACGTTTTTCCTCTAGTCAGGTCCAAGAATTAGCCGTTTGCAAGGAATATGGACTGGATGCTGCCGATTTACTAGATGGACGATGATCAAGACTTGATGTCAATAATTTATCTACTATGACAGGTAGGGTAGGGTGTGATGGCAATTTTTGGAATAATGGCGAAAATACCTTTCATTCTAGGCCAAATTAGACAAAGTGACAGTAGATGGCATAGCAATAATTGATTGCGCATGGCGCCTATTTGCCAGGTTTTCACCATGGTACTTGTCCAAAGTGCCTATTTTCTAGGTTTTCACAATTGAACAAATCATTTTTCTCTTTACTATTTTCTTGACTTTTTGATTATTTTTTTTTGTGTCAGCAAAACGCCTGTTTGCCAAGTTTTCATCAGGGTGATGATTTTTTAATTTTTCAATTTATTTTATTTTATTTTATGGTTTCCAACTCAATCCTCTGATACTATGTGTAGAACCTTTGGAGATGTAAACTGTTGATGGGCTCTGTCAGTTGTTTTCCATCTGGTGTAGCCAATTGATAAGCTCCAACACCAAAAGAAGATATAATAATGTAGGGACCCAACCAGTTTGGTTCAAATTTTCCTGGCTTTTCTTTGTCTACTTGGTTCTTGGGGTTCTGCATGAGAACTAGGTCGCCAATGTCAAACTTTCTAACCATAACCTTTTTATTGTAGCTGTGACAAAGATGGTTCTGATATGCTTGGAGATGGTTCAGTGAATTTTGTCATCTTTCTTCTAGCATTTCTAGCTCATGCAAGTATGATTGTTGATACTCCTCTTCATTAGTTAGACCCTTTAGGGAGACTCGTAGCGAAGGAATTTCAACCTCAATGGGTAAGATGGCCTCCGTGCTAAAGACTAGGGTGAATGGGGTGGCCCTTGTAGGCGTACGAATGCTAGTTCGGTAAGCCCACAAAGCAGGGTTAAGTTGTATGTGCCAGTCGCGGCCAGCGTCATTGATAGTCTTTTTGAGAATTTTGACAATGGTTTTATTGGATGCCTCAGCTTGGCCATTTCCTTATGGGTGGTATGGAGATGAAAAGTGGTGTTGGATATGGAATCCCTCACATAACTCACGTACGTCTTGGTTTTTAAACAAACGTTCATTGTCAGTGAGATGGATTGCGGAAGGCCATACCGACAAATGATGTAGTTAAGGATGAACTTCGATATTTGTTTTCCCATAATATAAGTCAATGGGATGGCTTCAATCCACTTTGTGAAATACTCATTGGCGGTAGTAATGAATTTGTGGTCGTTGGATGAGGTTGGATGAATCTTACCCATGAGGTCGAGTCCCCATTGAGCGAAGGGCCAAGGTGAAGTGATCGGCCGGAGTTCCTGTGCTGGAGCATGGACAAAATCACTATGGATCTGACATTTGTGGCAAGTTCTAACATATTCAATTGCATCCTTTTCCATGGTCATCCAATAATACCCAAGTCTCGTTACTTTCTTAGCCAGAGTAGGACCACTCAAATGAGATCCGCATATACCATCGTGCACTTCTCGTAAGGTTGTACATGCTTCATCGATGTTGAGACATCTAAGGAGGGTATCCTCGAAACTACGTCGATAGAGGGTGTCACTGACAATGGCATACCTTGCAGATTTCCTAATGAAGGACTTCCTTTGGTTATTGGACAAGTTCGGTGGAAGGGTTTGAGATTTTAGGTAGTCGTAAATGTCCTGATACCAAGGAGAGTTGGGACCAACAAGTTTGCAAACCATTTCTGATTCTAGGATATCATACGCCTGTATCAATAGCTATTCCACTAAGAACTCAAATTGTAACACATTTTTAGGGATGTCCAAGAGAGAACTAATAGTAGCCATTGCATCCGTTGCCTTATTTTGTGCCCTGGGGATTTGTTCAAAAGAAATCAATTGGAAGTATGTCAGGAAACTGTCCACCATCCTCTTGTAGGGAAGCAACTTCCCATCCTTTGTTTCATAGTCATCATTCACTTGGTTGATCACGAGGTGGGAATCCCTGAATACAAGCAACATCTAAATTTTCCATTTGATTGCCAACTTGAGACCTATGACTAGTACTTCATATTCGACAATGTTATTTGTACAAGGGAAGGTGATCCAGAATGACTTAGGAATTGAATCTCCCTATGGTGTGATAAACAAGATTCGAGTGCCTGAGCCATGACCAGTATGAGACCCATCAAAATATAGCTTCCATGGTACTGCCGATTCCGCATGAAAGATGGATTCATCAAGAAAATTAGTTACTAGTGGATGAGTGACTTGGATTGGTGCATCCGCCAGTTGATTTGCTATTACTTTTCCTTTTATTGCCTTACGCTCAACATATTGTATGTCATACTCGCTTAGTATCATGACCCATTTTGCCAACTAGCCCGTTAATGCCACCCGACTTAGTAGATATTTCAGTGGATCAATCTTGGCGACCAGTTGTGTCTGATGATTGAGCATATAGTGTCTTAGTTTTTGGGATGCAAAGACAACAGCGAGGCATGCATGTTCAATGTATGTGTAGTTCAACTCAGCCTATCAGTGTGCGATTGATGTAATAGATTGCTCTTTCTTTTCCTTCATGATCATTTTGGGCCAGCAATTCCCCTAGTGCTGAACTAGTAGTCGAGATGTACAGAATCAATGACTTTCCATGAATGGGCAGCATGAGTACTGGTGTTGATAGCAGGTAATCTTTGATTTGGTGGAAGGCCTTTTGACATTTATCTGTCCATACAAAGGGAACACCTTTGTGCAACAAATACTGGAATGGGTGGCACTTATCTGCCAATTGGGCTATGAAACACCGAATAGATTGTACTCTACCTTGTAGAGTTCTAAGTTTACTGATTCCTCTGGGCGGAGGCATGTCTATGATTGCTTTGACCTTTGCCAGATCGACCTCTATTTGTCTTCAGGAAACTATGTATCCCAATAGTTTACCTGATGTGACCCCAAAAACACACTTCTTAGGGTTTAGCTGAACTTTGTACTCTTCAAGTCTCTTGAAAATTATGTCGAGTACCTTCAAATGATCTTTCCTTGTTGCTGATTTGGCCAATAGGTCATCTACATAATCCTCCATTATTTTGTGCATCATGTCATGGAAGATCATGGTCATAGCCCTTTGATATGTGGCACCTGCATTTTTGAGACCAAAGGGCATGACGTTCCAATAGTATGTACCCCATGGGCAAGTAAATGCCATTTTGTGCTGATCTTTAGGAGCAATGCAGATTTGATTATAGCCAGAGAACCATCCATGAGTGATAGTATCTCATATCCTGCTGTAAGGTCTACTATAATGTCAATGTTTGGCAAAGGAAAGTCATCCTTTGGACGTGCTTTATTTAGGTCTCAGAAATTTGTACATACATGGATCAACCCATTTGGCTTTGTGACTGGGACCAGATTAGAAATCAATTCAGCGTAGTCAATAGACCTTATGAATCCAACATCTAACAGTTTCTTTAACTCAGCCTTGACCAATAGGGCAACTTGGGGATGCATTTTGTGCAATTTCTACTTGATTGGTTTAGCATTAGGTAATAGTGGTAGATGGTGCAGAACCAGTTCTGGGTCCAGTCCTGACATGTCAGCATAGGACCATGTGAAATTGATTTTCTGATCTGCAAAGAATTTATGAAATTTTGGTTTCTCTTCATTAGTCAATGATGCGGAAAATAGGACCATCTTGGGGTCTTCTACAGTTGAAATGTTATCCTCTATTGTGTCCTCAATAAGCATAGCTGATTTCTCTTGTTGCATGGGGAGAAAGTACAGTCCTCCATCTTTGGGTGCCTCAGAGAGGTTTTAACCCATAGATATGTCCTTTATTTTTACTATGTTATCATCAAGAGGTGCCTTTCAGTTTTCACCTAGAGACATTTCATTTTTTACTTTATTTTTACTTTTGCAACTAGAGGACTGAATAGTCTCGCCGAAGTATGCGGTGCAGTCTAAATAAATGGAAAATCCTGATTTGTGGTCCCCTTTGGGTATGCCTTCTCATAATCCCATGAATTCGGCAATTGCCTCATCATTCTGAAATGTGTCCAGAACTGGCAGTCCTTGTTGGTCCCAATCGACTAGTTCAGGGTAAACTAAGGAAATGCCATCATCAAGGCTAGTGAATTGGGGTGAGGATGCAGACACCATGTAGATGGATTCAGTGATGTTGTAGATGAGGTTATCATCATCCAACTCGACATCGGACTCTATCCAATATTCTCCTTCACTAGTGTCATATTCATTATCAAAATAGGGAGTGAAGGTTTTAGAGCCCTGATTGTCAATGTCGTCTGATACCTTAGATGGATTGGACTGATGAGGTTCAGATGACATGTGTTGTACGGCATGGGAATTGGTAGTGAGACTTTGACCGTTTGGTGCCTACTCAATTTTGAATGTTTGCCAAAACCGTTGTTCAGAGGTCAGTTCCCCTGGTTCGACAAACAAATCATCAAGACAACAGTCACTTAGGGATCATTCTGAGCCAAATTCCCACTCATGGGAGTCCATTTTGGTGAGGGTTTCCTTAGTAGTCTCGACACTATCAGAAGCATGTACTCATTCATTTGAAAGTCCAAAAGTATGTCGATTGTCATTATCGAGTGATCCAAACCCTAATCCAAGATACTTCAAAATTTGAAAAGTTTCTATGGGTTCCCTTTGACCAGTCTTATTTTTTCCTAGGCCACTAGTACCATCGTATCCTTTAGCCTTCACGATGTTGTAACCTTTGCCATATCTTTGAATTGGTAATGGAGGTAGTGTGATAGTATCTTTATAGATCCATCCTGTGATGTTAGCAAGGTCTTCCTCACTCATGTCTCCCCACTTGATAAAAACTATATTCGGTGGAACTTTGAAGGTTTCTTGAGGTTCCATTCTGAAACATGGCTGACCATATATCTTTGGAGGCATGGGTATTATATTTATGTTGTATGTTGTATTTAGTTTGAACTCGCCGCAGTCGAGGTCCTGGATTTTGATAGTTGATTCAGTCTTTGGGCTAGTGGAAGGTGGTGGTATGGTGGAAGATGTGGAAGATGACGTGAGTGTGGAAGGGTCGTTGTATCTAGATGACGAGGAGCCAGGTGCTTCTCAGTTAATAGGTACTCAGTTTTTGGAGATACCCCTTAAATTGGTACAATATTGGAAGGGGTCGCGGTCTCCGTATATGGTTACTTCTGTGCTGTCAAATGGAAACTTGAGGCATTGGTGGTATGTGGATGGAACAACTTCTAAAGCGTGAATCCATGGATGACCAAGTAAGATATTATGTGGTAGTTCCAAATCCAGGACTTGGCAGGTTGTGTCTACAATGACCGGTCCCACTCTGATAGGGAGAGATATAACGCCCCGTGACGAGCATTCCTCATCATCGTATGCTTTGATCACTATACTTTTATTGGGTCTACGCATGCATCAGAGAACCCTAGAGCCTTAACCAGTTTGAGGGAGCATATGTTCAAACCTGCTCCGCCATCTACTAAAACCCATCTAACTTTGTGCTTGTGGAAAAATTTTTCTATGTGCAATGCATCATTGTGGTTGGTTTTAGGTGATGAGTAATCTTGATTCGAGAAGGTGACATGGTGCGGCATAGTGAGATATCCCACCATAGTTTCAAACTAATTGACATCAATGTCCTTGGGGACCAATGAATCTAGGAGAGTTTTTTCTAGGATCTCTTTGTGTGCAAGAGAGATACGAAGCAGCTCAAGGATAGATATTTGCGTGGGAGTTTTTCCTAGCTGGTCAATGAGGTTGAACTAACTTTTGGGTTTCCATTGTTGTGCGGTTAGGACAGGTTTTGGCTATTTAGCAGATGGAGCAGGTTGTGATTGTTTAGCCGATGGGTCCGGTATAGTGATTTTGGCTTGTCTAGCAGGAGGTGGACCAACTATAGTAACCTTGCCACTTCGAGTAGTAGCATTACATTGGGGTGCTCTCTTGATCGTAATGGTATTAATGTACTCATCATCAGTTCAGACATTATTTATAATTGGTCCACTAGAGTAATCGTACTTGGCTCAGGCGAAGTTAGCTTGATTCTGTGGACCTGAAGTTGAAGCATTATGAGAATCATGGTTCTGCAGTGGATTCTTGTGGATAGTATGATCTGAATTGGAGGTGAATTGTGATCCACCTACTTCGATGGTGCAACTTTCAATAAGATCTTGTATTAGGTTTTTCAATTGTTGAAAGTTAGAGGTTGTATGCCCTTTTGCTTGATGGTATTCACAAAGTGCATTGTCATTCCACCATGCTGGTTTGAATTGTCCTGGGTCATATGGTTTTATTTCTGAAAGTATGATGACCCCATGTTGGAGGAATTTCTTAAGGACTTCTTCAATGGGTTCACCCAAATGGGTGTATGTGTAACCCCTAGGAAATTGTCTCATCTGACGGTATTGTCCTTGATTGTTTTGACCACTTTGGTTGTTTAAAGAAGTATTGGGAGGAGATTTCAATGTCATTGTTGGTCTGTTTTGTTGTTGAACCCCTTTCAGGGCCAATACAGGACCTACAGTGTTTGTAGTCTTGGCGTCGACAACACCATCGTTTGTAACATGCTTATTTTTAACCCAATATTTTTTTTGTTGGTGGGTGGATTGACGTTTGTGTTTTTGGAACCATATCTCAGTTCTCCCTTTGTGATAAGGGCTTTCTCAATCTGGACCCCCTTTTCTACCAATTCTGTGAAGTTTGTGCAACAATGTATTTGCAATGCGAATTTTAGGGGTCCCAAAAGTGTTTGGACAAACATGTCAACTTTTTCTCTTTCGGGGATGTCAATGTGACATCGACTAGCAAGGCTTCTCCATTTTTGAAAGAATGGGATAAATGTCTCACCAGAATCCTCTTGTGTGAGATTGCACAAGCTTGTGATAGAGGTATCCATGTCAATGTTGTATGCATAATTTCTTATGAATTTTTGTTTAAGCTCATCCCATGTCTGGATATCCTTTTGAGCTGAAAACCATTCAAGGGCTTGACCCGACAGACTTTTAGAAAAATGTCTCATCAAATATGTTTGTTCGTAGGTGATGTCCATACAATTTGTTGCAAATTCGCAAACATGCTCAATGGGATTTGTCTTGCCTCTATATTTTGTGAAGTTGGGTGACATGTATCCTGGCAGAAATGGAGCCATGTATAAGCTCATGTTAAATGGGTATACATTCAGGTCATATGATATTTCTGATTTCTTTCCTGAAATGTACAAGTTTTGGATAGTTTTCTCTACATCCCTGATTCTTGTTTGGAGGGTGTCCACAGTAGGGTCATTTATGTTTCCATACATTGGATTGCTTGGTACACCATGTGTTCCTAATATTGGTGTATTGTGGTGGTATTGATTGTTGTGGTATGTATGACGTGTGCGGATTGACATGTTGTTGGTATTGGAAGTTATGAGTGGGTACATGTTGATAAGTATGAATGTTAGATGAGTAGGTTGGGATGTGGCCCCCAGCCATGTGTGTCGTTATTTGGGGGATATGATGACCATGAATGTTATGATGTGTCAATGATGTCATGGGTTGCGTTACTTGGCCACCTTGTGCGAATTGTTGATTTTCCCTAAGGGGAATATTTGTGTTTGTACCTTGGGAGGAAATGACGTTTGACTGTGTTGTCGTGTTAACGTTTTGTTGTCCTTGGATAAAAATACGTCCTATGCATCCTCTCGAAGGATTTTGTGAAATACCACTAGACCAATTTGATGAAGTTGTGTTCATGGTAGTAGATGGAGCTGTCAAGGGAGGATTGTTGTGACTTGATGATGCCCACATGGCATTTACTGTCATGGTATTGACTGTCGTGATATTTGTGGTTTTTGGGATGTTGGGGGTGTTTGGGATGTTTGGAGTGGTATGCACTATCATTGTGGTCCCAAAGGAAGTATTGCTCATAATATTTGGAAGTTGACCACTATGTGACATGTTATGTGTGTTATGGGCATTAGGGTTAGGAGGTGTCAAATTTAGAGTGTTAACGTCAAATCCTTGTGGTAACTTGGCTCCTTCACTCAAGAGCATAGCTAAAAATCTATCTCTCTCCTGACAGACCATTGTTTCAACTAGTTGATAGGCCTCTGGGTCTTGTGCCAATGCCTCTAAGTTTTCTGCAAGTAGTTGGTCATTTTCATCTTTTTGCAAGAACGATTCGAATGCACTATTTGATGAGGATTGTGTTGTCATTGGAGGTTAATTTTCTAAGTTGGAAAATGGATCGTAAAAGGTCCAGTTTGGGTCATGTGGAGGATTGTTGACAGTAAATGTGGGTTCTTGTAGAAAGTTTTCCATTTGTCTCTTTTGTTTTTGAAGTCTAGTTTCAACCATAAATGAGATTACTCAAATGGGAATGACAACTAAATGCAAGTATGACACTACGTGAAGTCTAAGTTCAAAATGACGACTAGAATGACTAATGTTTTTGGATTTTCATGAATAGGATATGCAATGTGTATGTAATGTAAGACAAGGTTATCTAAGCACTTCTAAGCTTGAACTTTGTTTTCGATTTTGTCTACTAGAGGACTTTGTTGAAAATGACAAGTTGACAAGGTCTAAATGACTAGTGAGTCTTCCTAACTAGACTTTTGAGTTGAAAAAATCTCACAAAAGAGGACAATGACTAAAAAGGGGGTTTGATAACTTAGTCCAAGAGGGCCTGATTTCGAAAACAATGACTTTGTAAAGTGTGCTGAGATTTGCCTAATCCTAAGTATGCAAATATGAACCTAGGGACAACCTAATGTTGAATGTATGTAACTAAGAAAAAATGGAGGATGATGAAACCTATGGTGACTAATGCAAACTAATGGTCAAGACTTTGAGCAATTTAAAGTTTGGTTTCTAACAAAATCTTCTTGGTGACAGTGTTTGACAAATGGTGGACAAGTTGAGGACCTCAGGTTTCAAATGTGAAGTTTTAACTTTTGACAGGTAGATGCATCACTTGAAGCTTCAAATGTGACACAGTTTAGCAAATGCGGTTCGATTTTGTAATTGCGGCTTTTGGACTATCAAATGCGACTTGATTTAGTATATGCGGGCTTTCAGTTGTCAGATGCATTGTGACACCTACAAATGCGGTGTTCTAAGTGTAGATCTAGTTTAACAGAGTAGTTGCGTTTTAGAAAATCAGTTGCGGTTCGACAGATGCGACTCAGTTTAATTTCAAAATGATTTTCTTGTCGGTTTGATGGAAATTTTGATCTGTTTGGAGAATGTTTGTTTTGAACTATGATAGAACTAGAAGACACTTGACAAACATAGTGTTTTGAATGTAACCATACACACATCAGATAAGCACAATTCTAGGTTAGGCCATGACAATATTCACTAGATTCCACGCAGGTTTCCCCAACTGCATATCTGTAGCATGTGAATTCAGAAGCTTAGCTGGATGGGCTCCCCCTTATAGTGCACTCTCTTCTCAGGAAAACCAAGCTTCCAACCCCCATGAAAATCCCATGGCGAGATGATCACCTCTACTACAAACTGCAAAAGTGTGGATGCCTTCACACCGACTGGTGCTGTGCTAGCAAATAGAAGAATTTTGGCTTTCTATACAAGATTTTTTAGTTAGGGACCCTTGTTTGAGTGGCCATACATGGGGCAAGAGATTAATCACCATTAAGGTGGCACTCCAGCCTAAAGAGGTTAAGCTCAATAGGGTTTAAGGGAGTACAACTCTGTCCGTATGACACATCCGCACAAGCAACCTTAGGTTTTCCCTTAAGGTTTACATTTATATACCAGTTGGGGGTAGCTTGGCTTTAGCTCTGTTGCCAGTTTGAGTCACGTTGGGGTGATGAAATCCCCAGGCAGGCCCAATTTCTAGAGTTGGTAACCATTTCTCTTACACCCAAGATCGCCCGAAAGTGTGAGGGTAGAGGATACTCCGATATACCAAGTCAAGGTAATAACAAATAAGAATGGGTCTAGTTTTCTGATCACAAGGTTTTCACCAAGTGAGAGCATACTCACCTACCATTCTACAAACACAATGAATCAAAGAAGACATGAGTGTTCTTTTTTATATGCACCAAAATCAAATGTTTGTTAATCTATGAAAGAAAAACAAGCACAATGTTTGTTTATTCTGTCTTCGACATTCGAATCTGCAAACAAAAGATTAGTAGTCTCTTTATGCAAAGATCTTTGACACCTAAATAGTGATCGCCACACGCTACAAATGAAGATTAGTAACACAAAAATCTAATCTAGTTAACATGGAGGACTAAAAAACCAGGAAATCAGAAGTCCAGAAAACCAGAAAAAGAAACCAGAAACCAGAAAAACTCCAAAATCCAAAAATCAGAATGTTAAAACTGAAAGAAAACTTTACTAGTCAAATGCAGCTCGATAGAGCAAATGCATTTTTTTGGACTTCAAATGTAACACGACTGATCATATGCATTGTTCTAGATGTCAGTTATGGCTTATTAGAGTGATTACGGCTCTTTTTTCAGTGGATGCGTCGTGATGCATCAAATGCATCATGATAGTTTTAAAAAATAGTTGTGTCGTTCTGTACCTATACTTGCAAAATAAAAGAAAACACAAAAAACGTATGGAAAACCAAAAAAACGAAGTCGGGTTCACCAATGTAATCAAGGGATTTCTTTTTAGATTTGATTAGGAGTGTTAGCAACAAATAATAGATGACAATGAAACCCAAAGATCTTACAAAACACAATGGAAGTAAGACACAAAATGGTTATACCTGATTGCCGATACCTCCATGCTTCACTTTTGTAATATCTTCTTACTTGTTAGATAATGTGGCCCTCAGATTCATTGTGCGAGCAAAATCTGAAAATGTCTAAGTCCTACAACAAGCTTTGAAGGATTTATGCTATGTCTAAATGCCTATGCCTATAACTATAATTGTCAATGTCTATGCCTAAACAAATGCCAAGATTTAATCAAACGACTATTGAAATTCCAAATGAAAATTAAGTGTGCAAGTAAATGCCTAGAATGTCTATGCAAAATGTCAGCGTGTGTGTGTGTAATCAAAAAGTGAGAGGAAAATGGCATTTTATAGAAAATGTCATTTTGAGCGGACGGACCAGATTAATTGATGATGAGAACCTAAAATGAGAGGTCCAGATTAGAACTGAGAATCCCTAATTAGGGTTAGGGAAAAATCCTTAATCCAACAGTCAGAATAATATCTCAGATAATCAGATTGACGGTGGAGAATAAATAAGGAAATTAATTAAAGAAATAAAGATTTTCAAAAAATCAAGAAGATAAGATTGTCTGATTTGTGAGATTCAAAAAATTAAGAAGATAAGATTTGGACTGAAGATTAGATTTGGAAAATCAAGAATCTGCCTGATTGCTTATTTTTTGGAAGATTAGTTACTAATTTGAATTAAGATAATTCAAATTATGGATTTTATGAGATAATAAATAATCTTTTTCAGATTATTTATCAAAATGGACTGACAGTTCAGATTGAGATGACATTTTAAATAATTTAATTTATTTAAAATGAGAAGAATATTAATTGGTAATTAAATAATTAAATTTAGTTATTTAATTTAGCAGATAAGACTAATTAATTAAATAAATTA